>PVLD010022059.1:0-29934 GCA_004027595.1 Dinomys branickii | reverse complement strand
TTTTGAAAGACCAACCAGTATTTTATATTTTACTAGCTTTATCAGAAAAAAAAATACCTACTTGCAATTTTAATTAACTGTTATAACTCAGCAACAGGTTTATATAACTGGTCACACCCTTTTGAAAATATAAGTACAAATCTTGGGGTTACATTTTTTGAAGCTAGCCTCACTTCCCAGACTGATAAATCTACTGTCCTAAAGTCAGAAGGACTAAGCCTTTGCTAACCCATATTTTACAATTAAATCAATGTGAATAAATACATATTTTCTGGATGGAATATGTTCTGGTAAGAATGAGATATTATGTTAGTATAAAAGCTGATGGACACATATACCCTAAACCTAGTTTCTATCAAATGGATTTCAAATTCAGACACAAAACAGAGGAAAAATATCTCTTCCCCAAAGTATGACTTACAAGGGGCTGGGGATATAGCTCAGTGGAATAAGTGCTTGCCTAGCAAGCGCAGGGTCCTGAGTTCGATCCCCAGTACCGCAAAAAAAAAAAAAAGTATGACTTACAATTAAGACACAGGTATTATTTGTATCTAAATATACAAAGAATTGGAAGATGTTTGGATAAAGAAGAGAATTCTTCAGCAACTACTGTTCGCAGTTTACAGAATCCGATAATCTTCTCTAGGAAGAATAATGTCAACATAGCAGCACCACATTCACCAGGAATCCCCAGGGCTACTAGACTGATCATGTGGCAGGAAGCCAAACCTTCTGGGGGCTCACAGCATCACTCAGCTTCCCTTTAACCTTCAGAAAGTGTCTCTTGAACTCCAATCCATCACCCTTAGAAAGCTGGAAATCAACCAATCTCTTCTCATTCATTTCTACCAAATTCACTTTGAATATCAGTTTACTATTTCTCCTATCAGTTGTTGACACCGTAACCTGATTCATATCATTGGTAATCCAATTTCTCACAAGTCTCTTTCAGGCATGGATAAGATTTGTCTGCATCCAATTTGGTGAAGAAACGTGTCACTCTTCTGACCAAGCACTGCCAGGGATTCTGTGAGGATCCTGGTGTGCCAACTAGCTGACTATTCAGAAGCATATGATCAGGATATGCAGGCTGGGAAAAAATGATCCCTTGTACCAATGTATTGATATATGAGGGACTGGTGTCCCATAAGGAAAGATACTAGAGTACTTCACATTTTCCTCACCAGAAGTACTATTTATTGAACAGAAGTTGAAATTTGAGTGAGTGTGCTTAGAAAATCCACCAAGAGACTCTGACACCCCACCTGAAGTGACCCGGGGCCTCTGTGCTCCTTTCCTGAGTGGTCTGTTATAGCATCTACCTTGCTTGACGTCTGGAAGGGTAACCCCCACCGATGGACTCTCACCTAGGGTTTTATGTGGCAGAGCTGCCGGACAGAATCATTTTCCTAAGGCTGAGGTCTTTCTTTCTTCTTAATCGACATATTCCTGACAACGGTCCCTGGGCAAACTATGGAGTGCTTTGCAGATTTGCGCATCGCCCATCGTCCTTGTGCACAGGCCATGCTAATCTCCGTCCCGTTCCAATTTTAGCAAGCGCTCCTCTTTATTTTTATCTCTGCCTTTCTTCAGTCTTCCTTGGGTTTATTCTGTTGGGGTTTGTCTAACTTTTTACAAGTGTGCTGAGCTCTTTAATTTTCAGACTGTTGCATCTGAAGGGCCATATACTCTATTGTATCCTAGCCCAGGCATCGACTACTAATTCAAGACTCATGCCTCTACCTCTACCTATATACCTGACGCAAATCAAACTCTTGCTTTTCTCAAAACCTTGTTCCTTTAAAGCCTTTGCTAAGTTAATGGCATGTCCATTCTCCAGTCACTCAGGCCTCAATTTGGCATCATCTTTGATTCCTCGCTTGTTCTGTACTCTGTCAGCCATCTGTTCTATCCTCAAAACACATCCACAGCCAAGTGTAGTGGCACACGCCTATGGTCCCAGCATTCAGGAGTCTGAGGCAGAAGGATCTCCAGGAGTTTGAGGCCAGTCCGGGCTACATAAGTGAGTTCAAGGCCAGCCTGCACTATACAGCAAGACCCTGTCTCAAAATAAAACTTAAAAAATCCAGAAACTGTGCTTGCTTCGGCAGAACATATACTAAAATTGGAGTAACAGTGAAAAGATTAGCATTGTCTGAGCCTGACAAGCTCGTTTGATTCCCAGTACCAAAAAAAAAAGCATTACTCACAGCCTCTATGCAAGTCTTGACACACAAATTCTAGAAATGTTCCCATATATAGATACATATGTGCATATATATGTGTATGTATATATGTATTTAAATATAAATGCACATACACATCTCCAGAAACAATTCATTTCTCACCACGACTGTTTCTGTCACATCTGTCAACGTCACCACCCTCTCTCATCTATTACATCATTCTCATAGTAGGTACAGGGCGTGGGGGTACGGCTCAGTGACAGACTGCATGTCTAAGCTGTGGGAGGCCTCAGGTTTGATCCCCAGGACCACACAAAAAACATAGTAAAACAACAGAACAACTCGGCAAGGATTACTCCTTCCTGTGTAAAAGGTAAAAACCTTAAGTCAGGCATGGTGGCATATGCCCATAACCCCAGCATTTGGGAGACTGAGGCAAGAAGATCCCTGGGGAGTTGAGGCCAGCCAGGGCTACAAAGTGCCTTTCCTCTCAGTATCTACCTAATTAACTTGCAGTATTTTCAGGGCTACACTCAGTTCTTACTTCTCACTAAAGCCTATTTTAACTTTCTTTTAATACATTATAGTTTTTGTGTCTTTTACCCGAAATCCTTGGAACCAGAAAGGTTTCAGATTTCAAAGCATTTTGAATTTTCAAATTAGGAACACTCAACATGTACTATACCCTGTCTACCAAATCCATTCCCACCACAAACTCCAATGTGCTTCACCTTACTCTTTTTTTTTTAACTCTTTCCCCCAAAACGTTATCATCTTCTACCATACTAGATTATCAACCTTTTCACTGTTTATTGTCTGTCCCACTTCCTTATCAAATGTTAGCCCCACAGTGTCTGAAATCTGGGCTAGAGATATAGCTCAGTGGCATAGGTGCCTGCCTAGCAAGTGCAAGGTCCCAAGTTCACTTCCCAGTACCAAAAAGAAAGAAGTCTGAAATCTTAGTGTATTCATGACTGGTACTAAGTGGCACATGCTAGGCACTCAATAAAATAATTGAGTGGTTTTGGTATGCAGTATTATTACTGTTCAGTGCTATGTATTTTGATATTTCAATTTCTTCTTTGACCTATGAGTTCTTTGCAAATGCATATTTTAATTTTCAAAGTAGAATTTTTTGGTTGTGCTATTAACTTCTAGGTTCTAACTTCTAAGTACTATACTTAAATTATATGGATCTGAAGTGCATGTGGTGACACACCTGTAATCCCAGCACTCAGAGAGTTAGGTAAGGCAAGAAAATCACAAGTTTGAGCCCCGCCTGGCTGGGAAATGTAGTTCTATGCAAAAGCACTGGGTTCGATCTTCAGAACCCTACCCTCAAGCCCCCAAAAAACTAACATGGAGTGATACGATACAGAATATTTCAAACTATTGGAATCTTTTTTTTTGGTGACAGGGTCTCATTATGTAGTCCAGGATGGCCTTGAACTCATGGAGATCTTCCTGCCTCAGTCTCCCGAGTACAAGAATCACAGGTGTGTGCTACCATGCTTGGCGTAAATCTTGCATCAGTACACAGTATACATCACTATTGGCTTATATATTCTTCATTCATGACGCACATCTCTAATTTTTTTTTTTTTTTTTTGAGACAGGGTCTGGCTATGCAGTTCAGGCATGCCTTGAGCTCACTTTGTAGCCCAGGCTGGTCTTGAACTCCCAATGATCCTCCTGCCTCAGCCTCCCGAGTGCTGGGATTACAGGCATGCGCCACCACGCCCAGCTCCACATTTCTAATTTTGATTTTATTTATTTATTTGTTTGTTTGTTTGTTTGTTTATTTATTTTGGCAGTACTGGGGATCGAACTCAGGACCCTGCGCTTGCTAGGCAGGCGCTTATTCCACTGAGCTATATCCCCAGCCCCTATCACATTTCTAATTTTGAAACACAAGATTTTTGAGTCCATGAAATCAAATGTGGCATAATACATATTTTATAAACTTTTATATTTGTATCTCCTTAAACTATCAATAATTAAGAGCTAGATTCAACTCTCCCACTAGGATAATGGAGCTACAAATTCTCCTTTAAGTATACCAGCAAGTATAGTGGCACATGCCTGTAATCCCAGCTACTTTGGAGACTGAGGCAGGAGGACTGCAAGTTGAAGGCCAGCATAAGCAACTGAGCAAGACCCTATCTCAAAATAGTAAGTAAAAAGGGCTTAGGTGGCTCAGTGCAAAGGGCCTGGTTTCGTCAGTACTGGGAGGAAAAACACCATATACAAGAAGGGTGAGGTGCACACCTATGATCCCAGTTCTTAGGAGGCCATGAGAGAAGGATCCCAAATCAGAGTCCAGCTTGGGCTACACAGGGAGTCCGGGGCCAGCCTGTGCTATACTGCATTACCCTGTCTCCCCGCAAAAAAGCACACAGTGTTTGATTTCTCTGTTAATGCCCTTATCAAGTGAATCCAAATTTAGAGCTGTTGTATCTTCTTAGTGCATTGACCTTTTGTTGTTTTAAGGACCCTCTTATCCATGGTAATTTTGTTTGTACTGATGTCTTATTTATCTGTTATTTCTAACACAGGGAGTCTGGGGCCAGCCTGTGCTATACTGCATTACCCTGTCTCCCCCCAAAAAAGCACACAGTGTTTGATTTCTCTGTTAATGCCCTTATCAAGTGAATCCAAATTTAGAGCTGTTGTATCTTCTTAGTGCATTGACCTTTTGTTATTTTAAGGACCCTCTTATCCATGGTAATTTTGTTTGTACTGATGTCTTATTTATCTGTTATTTCTACAGCTACCACAATGGTGTTTTTATTTTCTTTTTTGTTAGTAATTGCCTTCTATGTTTAAAATTTCCATTTTAGACATGTATAGTTAGATTTAAAAAAATAACACCTATACTGACCATCTCTGTCTCTTTTTTTTTGGTACTGGAAATCGAACTCACAACCTCATGCTTGCCATGGAGGTGCTGTGCCAATGAGCTACACCCCTGACCCCAGATCTGTCTTTTAATTAGACAGTGCTTACATTTCGTTGGGGCTAATACATTTAAACGTTTCCATCATCTTATATTGTGCTTTCTGTCTGGACTGTGTTTTTCTATGCTTTACAGCTCTCTAGTCTATTTTCTTGCTTCTTTGGGTAATTTTTTTTAATTCTCTCTCCCCTCTTCTAGTGGCCAGAAGTTACATATTCTATTTCTATTCATTTAGCAGCTACTTTTCAAGATCTGTTATGAAGATATACATAACAAGGTCTTAAATTTTTTCCTCTTGAGATGAGCTCTTGCTAAACTATACAGGCCAACCTTAAAAATTCCTAGTTCAAGCAATCTTCCTTTGTATCTACCTCCCAAATACTTGGAGGCTACTTGGAGCTATGAATCACTGCACCCTAGTATTTAAATTTAAAAAAATTTTTGGTGTGTGTGTGGGGGGGTTGAGACAGGGTCTCATTATATAGTTCAGGCTAGCCTTAAACTCATTATGTAGCCGAGGCTGACTTTGAACTCTCGGTGATCCTCCTGCTTCAACCTCCCAAATGCTGGGATTATAGGTGTGTGCCACCATGCCTATATAAATAATATTTTAAATACCCCTTCCTTCCTGGAAAAAAAAAATAATAATCTTAAAATTTTTCAATTCAAATTACAGTCTTCTTTACCTACAATATACTAACCAGTCATTTATCTAGTTTTGGCTTTTTAAAAAAACAATTCTGTCAATTAAACATTATTATTTTTTGTTTTGAGATGCCAGGTTCTTGAACCTAGAACCTTCAATTTGTTTTTTTTTTCTGAGACAGGGTCTTGCTATGTAGTTGTGGATAGCTTTGAACTCACGATGTAACCCAAACTGGCCTTGAACTCAAGGCAGTCCTCTTACCCCAGCCTTCCAGTGCTGAGATTACAGGTATGTACCACCATGCCTGTCTGGACCTTCAATATATTAAGCAAGTGCTCTATCACTAAGCTACATCCATGGCCCTTAAATATTTTATACACACAAAGTTCATTTAGATCTTCTAGGATTACTTTTCTTTTCAAGGCATATATATCTATTTATTTTTTATTTTATTTTATTTTTTTGCGGTACTGGGGATTGAACTCAGGACCTTGTGCTTGCCAGGCAAGCACTTATTCCACTGAGCTATATCCCCAGCCCTTAAAGGCATATATATCCTTTTGAAAGTCATTAAGTGAAAACCTGTCGGTATCCAGTTTTATCTTCTGGAAATATCTTTATTTTGCACTTGTTCTTTAAAAATGTGTGCCTATGTGCCAGGTATGGTGGCACACACCTCTAATCCCAGCACTCTGGGGAGGCTGAGGTTGGAGACGTTGGAAAGTTTGAGGCTGGCCTGGGCTACATAGTGAGTTCAAGGCCAGTTCAACACCATCTCTCAAAAAAAAAAAAAAAAAAAAAAAAAAAAATCAAACCAAAGCTATGTATCTGCTCTCTCTTATCACCTTGTTTGGGTTTGTTTTGGTTTTCTTCAGACAGTGTTTCACTATGTAGTCCCGGCTGGCCTTGAACTCCTGCCTTAGCCCCACAGTGCTGAGATTAGAGACCCACTCAGCCATACCTGGCTCTCTAACTACTTTTTAAAAGCTTATCTTTGACCTTCTCCAGTTTAACTACAAAGTGTATAGGCAGGAGCAGATGTCTTTTTATATAGCATAGTTTTCTGTATTTGTATCTTTTACTAATTTTCAAATTCTCAGCCTTATTTCTCAAATACTGCCAGTTCTCCATTCTTTACTTCTAGGACTTTAATTATACATGTTAGGCTCCTTATATCCTCCCCATCAACCTTGTTCTCAGCAGTACATTCCAGGAAGTAATTTCAGATCTTTCAACTGATGAATTTTCCCTTTCCAAAGCTGGGCGTGGTAGTGCACGTCTGTAATCCCAGCACTTGGGAGGCTAAGGCAGGAAGTCCTTGTGAGTTGAGATCAGCCTGAGGTACAAAGCAAGCTCAAAGCCAGCCTGAACTGCACAGCAAGACCCATCTGAAAAAAGACCCTCCCCCCCCAAAAAAAACCACACAGATAGTCTAATCCGAGCTGGGCATGGTGGCACACACCTGTAATCCTAGCACTCTAGAGGCCAAGGCAGGAGAATCCCTGTGAGTTCCAGGCCAGCCTGGGCTACATAGTGAGTTTGAGGCAAGCCTAAACTATATAGCCAGACCCTATCTCAAAAAAAATAAAGAATAAAAAGAACATTGTATAAAATATCTGATGTCCACCTGAATGACCCTTTCAAAACACTGCTTTTCTCTTCTACACAACAGGATAGTAATAGCACCTCTCTCTTCAAAGGAGGTTGGGTGTCAGGACTCTGTGACACAGACACACAAAAGTCTGACACAGCATCAAGTGCGCAACTGCCAATGAATACAGACTAGTATGAGAATGGTGAACACTACCAGCCTAATTCTCTACTAAACAATTCTCACATGTCCTACAGACATTCCAGCTTCATAATATTGCAACCTGCTCTCATCATCTCTACCTCTTCGTCCAAAATTCCCTACCACCAAGACAGATCCACAGAATGCATCCTCCAAACTTCCCGTTAAACTTACCTTGGCATCTCATTAGTCAGCAAGTTCTGTTAAGTTAATTCTTCCTTTTTCTTTTGTTTTTTTTGAGACAGGGTCGCCCTCTGTAGTTCTGGCTGGCCTTGAGCTCACCAAGTAGTTCAGGCTGGCCTCAAACTTGTAATGATTCTCCTGCCTCAGCCTCTCAATTGGATTACAGTCATAGGACACTACACCTGGCTAATTTCTACTTTCTAAATACCTCTTGGATCTTTCTTCCTCTCCATCACTACCACATTTGCCATTGGTCAGATTATTATAATCACATTCTAATATTTCCCCACATATAGTTTATATTTAATAACTGCAACCAGATTCAGATATTGCAGTTACTTTTAATAGCAAGTTACAACATTTATGTTTGTATGTGTGCACATACACTACTTGGAACTGAATCCAGGCTCTTAATTCAGCTAGGCAAATATTCTACCACTAAGTCACTGAGCCACATTTGAAGCGCGCGCGCGCGTGTCTGTGTGTGTGAGGGACCCAGGGCCTTCACACTGAGCTACGTTCCCAGCTCTTTTTATTTTTATTGTGAGGCAGGGTCTGATAAGTCATTAAGTTGCCCAGGCTGGGCTCAAACTTAAGATCCTCCTGCCTCAGCCTCCCAGAGTGCTGAGATTATAGGTGTACACCAACATATCTGGTCCTTTTTCATTTTTATGTTGAGACAAGGTCTTGCTAAATTTCTCAGGCTGAGCTTCAATTTGCAATCATGCCTCATTAACTGGGATTAAAGGCTTAGGTGGTTTACAAAGTACTTTGAATTATTTTATTTAATCCTACCAACAAGCATATAAAGTGAGTGGTTTTCTTGTTTGTTTCTTTTTTTTGTCTTTTGGGGACATGGTCTTGCTATGCAGTCCAGGCTGGCCTAGAGTTCACTTTGTGGTGCAGGCTGGCCTTGAACTCAGTGATCCTCCTGCCTCAGCCTCCCAGTGATGGGATTATAGGCATGTGCCAGTAGGTGAATGTATTTGAAAGGCTTTATGAGGTTAACTAGCAACTATAATATCTGTTGAGTCCAAACTTCATGTTCTTTACCTAAACTAACTACTCTATAAATACAATTCTCAAGCCAGGCATGGTGGCACACACCTGTAATCCTAGCACTCAGGAGGCTGAGGCAGGAGGATCACTGAGTTCAAGGTCAGCCTGGGCTACAAAATGAGTTCCAGGCCAGCCTAGACTGCACAGTGAGACCTGTCTCAAAAGAGTAATTCCCAAAGGGTGGTCTGGGGTTGAATTTAAGAAATATTCATTAATTTAAGTATATTTTATGTTTTATGTGCTTTCCTAGGGGTAGTACTAAACAAATAAATGGTAGGGATGTAGCTCAGCAACACAGTGCCTGCCTGGCAAGCACAGGTCCTGAGTCCAATTCCCAGTACCGAAACAAATAAGGCAGTACCTTACACTGAGAAAAGCTATGAAAAAGAAGATGCTGTGACAAGAAAATGACGGGCAGCAAGAAAAGGAAGATAAGAGGACGGCGGGAGAGGGGCTGCTGCTGAATTCCCACAGAGGTCAGCCTCTGAAGAGATGACATTTGAACTAGGTGTGGTGGCCTACATTTGCATTCTCAGCACTCTGGGAGGCTAAGGCAGGAGGACCACAAGTATGAGGCCAATCTGGGCAACTTTGCAAGACCCTTATCCCAAAAAAATGAAAAAAAGGAGGCAGGGAGGTGGAATGTAGGTCAGTGCAAAGGCTTTTGATGCAATTCCCAGTACCACAAGATCAAACAGGAGGTATATGATATTTAAGGTACGACTTAAAAGACAAACACATCAAGGCAAGTTTTTTACATAGGCAAACTTATGTAGCTCAAGGCTTATCTTCTATTCTGAGATAGTATCTTTCTACAACTTTTGGTATAAAAATACAACCTTTTTAGTAAAGTGGTAATTTATAAAAATGGTTGTGTAGTTTTATACCTTCCTTTGCAAAATAATAAGTTGGCAAGCTTATGACCCCCCCCCAAAAAAACCTACACAAAACAAACCCCTAACTGATTAAAAAAATAAAGTTTGGAAACCACTGGGTAACCTGCAGTATTAAGAATAAAACACAGCTGGGCGTGCTGGCGCATGCCTGTAATCCCAGCACTTAGGAGGCTTAGGCAGGAGGATCGTTGCGAGTTCGAGACCAGCCTGGATACAAAGTGAGCTCAAGGCCAGCCTAAACTGCAGAGCGAGACCCTGTCTCATAAAGACAAATAAATAAATAAATAAATAAATAAATAAATAAATAAATAAAATAACAATGAATGTGTACATTGCAGGAAGTTGGTAAAGGGCATTGGATTTTTTGCTTTCAGACAGGGTCTTGCTTTTGTTTGATTCAAGGGGCTTTTGGTTTTGTGGTATGAAACTACACAACCATTTTTATAAATTACCACTTGGCTATTTCTGTAGCTATTTACTATATTAGAAATTCTATGAATTTTAAAATACTTACTAAAACAAATCCATCAGTTAATAAATTGTAAATGTTTAAGATTTTTCTTCTTCTTTTTTTTTTTTTGGTGTTTTTAAGACGGTCTCACTATGCAGTTCAGGCTGGCCTTGAGCTTACTTTGTAGCCAGGCTGGTCTCAAACTCACAGTGATCCTCCTGTCTCAGCCAGCAGAGTGCTGGGATTACAGGTATGTATCACCACACCCAGCTTTATGTTTAAAATTCAAAGGAGCTATATTTTACATAACAAAAATTCAGTGAGAGTAAACTACATTTTTGCAGATTTATTTAATGTCGGCTTAATAGAGGACATCTGGATTCTCAAATGTACTTCTATATTCCATATATTGCTACATATGAATGAATAACTTATTTTTAACTCTGTAGTATAGTGAAATCATCAAAATAGGTACAAGATTGTTTGGGAACCTTTCCACCACATACACCATACTGTCTACAGAACACTGTAAAATATCAACAAACTCTGAAAGAAGTGAGGCACTGCCTAGCACAATCTTACCGAGTAGAGGCTGGCTATACTGTTTACTAGCTATGTACCATTAACAAAGTTAATTTACCTCTCCAACCCTCATCTCACTTATTATTATTTATTAGTGCTTATTATTTTGCCCATTACCAGTATAGTTAACTTTACAAAAGTATCACTAACAGACTAACTCAGTAATATCTACCTCACAAATTTGTTACATTAAATGAGATCTCATGAGAACTCAGGAAATGAAAAAAAAGGACTCAGTAAATGTTAGCTATTTTATTATTAAATTATCAGTGACATTTGTGAAGTTCACTAAATTAATGAATGGAAATGTAACACAGAACATTGTTAAATAATAAAGAAGAATGTGGCGGCAAGCTGGTCTTTGAATCCACCACACTTGTTTTCTTTCTCCTACTTAACCTCACTCTGCCCAAACACAACAAAGAACAGAATGAAGCTTATGCTTGGCCTTTTCCTTTTTTTTGGTACTGGCAACTGAACTCAGGACCTTGTCCTCGCCAGGAAGGTGTTTGTGCCGCTAAGCTATATCCCCAGCTCTGCTTAGCCACTTTAACACCAGGTACAATTTCCCTTCCCTATGTTAGAAATGTCCTGACAATTTCCTCAAAATAGCATTAACTTCCCTGAGACTCAGTCTGCAAATTTTTAAAGCGAGGATAATTCTTATCTTGGAGAGTTGATATCAGGACTTCAGATAATATTTGTATGATAGCTAGTAAAAGCTTGGCGTGGCAGCGCACACCTGTAATCCCAGCACTGGGGAGGCTGAGATAGGACTGTCCTGAGTTTTGAGGCCAGCCTGGGCTATACATCAAAACCTTGTCTCAAAAAAAAAAAAAAAAAAAAAAAAGATATTTAGTAAAGTATGCTCAGTAAACAATATCTATATTTAACCAAGAAGTCATACCTGTTCAAACAAGTTACAGCATATAAACACACCAAAAGTTTTTGTTCAATTGTTATTTTACTTACTAAATGTTAAGTTCTTTAATGTCATCTCTGTCAGCATCTCTGTCAGTACAATTTTCCATAGAGCAAGCACTGAATATTTCTAAATTCATTACCTGAATTCTGTAACACTGGATGTAGTAATACTATGAAAGAACTCTAATACTGCCTCTCTCCAACACACGCATCACCTTGGAAGAATGTTATTTTGCTAGACAGGTGCGGTGGCACACATGTATAATCCTAGCACTCGGGAAGCTGAAGCAGGAGGATCATTGCCAGTTTGAGACCAGCCGGGGCTACAAAGTGAGCTCAAGGCCAGCCTGAACTACATAGTGAGACCCTGTCTCAAAAAGACCAAAAAAAAAAAAAAAAGTTATTTTGCCATACATATTTACAACTATCATGATGGTAATACAATACAAAAATATCTCAAGATCCATTTTGGTTTTTTTTAAATAAAAAGTGCAAGGATGAGGATGTAATTCAGGGGTGAGAATTTTCTTAACACATATGAGGCAATAGGTTTACTCCTTGGCACTGACAAAAATAAAATTTAAAAATGGTTACATTACAACTCTTAGCATTAGGGCTGGGGATGTAGCTCAGCAGCATAGCACCTGCCCAGCAAGCCCAAGATTGTGAGTTCAATTCCTGGTACCAAAAAAAAAACCTCTTAGCATTAAAAGACTTTTAGTTTTGCTAACATGTGAAGTCCTGGGTTCAATCCCTAACATCAAAAAATAGAATAAAAACAACTCTTTTAAAATCCCTTTCACACAAGTGCAGGGTCCTGAGTTTGATCCCCAGTACCGCCAAAAAAAAAAAAAAAAATCCCTTTCACAGTGCAACTTTTAGTAAAGGGTAATAAAGCAGCATTACATCTCTCTCCTAGTGAGTTCCAAAGAACTAGAAACTGAAAGAGAAATTACTAAATAACTACAGATTAAAATGGAAGGAAGAAGAAAGCTTAGGAGGAGATAAAGATCGCAATAAAACTGTAAGTAAAATTTAAACCCAGCATATTAGACACTTCATTTCTTCATCAAAGAGCTTCTATGTCATGCTTGACAATGTTTTTGGAGGGTACTGACAATCACACTCAGGACCTCATGATTGCCAGGCAAGCGGCGTCACTGAACAATATCCCCAGCCCAGAGAGCCTCTATTTCAATGTTTCTTTAAAAGAAAGAGAATTGGGCTGGGGATATAGCTCAGTGGAAGAAGCGCTTGCCTAGCAAGCACAGGGTCCTGAGTTCGATCCCCAGTACCGCAAAAAAATAAATAAATAAATAAATAAAAATAAAAGAAAGAGAATTAAGAGCTGGGAATATAGCTCAGCGGTACTGGTACCATGCCTGCCTGGCAAGTACGAGGTCCTGAGTTTGATTCCGGAAAACAAAACAAAACAAAAGCAAAAACTAAAAGAGAATTAAATGAGATGTTTTTAAAAACTATCTTGGAGTTTTGGAGCTGGGAATGGTAACAAATACATATCATCCCAGCATCTTGCCAGGCTGAGGCAGGAGGATTGCAACTTTGGGCTCAACTTATCTTAGTAAGACCAGGTTTTAAAATAAAAAATAAAAATGGGGCTGAGACGCACTTTAGTGCAAAGGCCCTGGGTTCAAGTCCCAGTATTGGGGGGGATACTATCTTAGATGTGGTGGAACATGCCTATAATCCAAGCATTCTGGGAGGCTGAGGCAGGAGGACTGCAAGTTTGAGAACTGTCTATACAATTTAGTGAGATCCTATCTCACAATTTAAAAAGATTGGGGATATAGCTCAGTGCCAGGCTCCAAGTTCAATCTTCATTACCGCCAAAAACAAAACAAAGACTGATCTTGCCTTAGCTAGAAAAGTTTAACCATTTCAAAGCATAGATGGAATTATTGCCTTCTCCCAAAAGGAGTATCCAGGTTCTATTACTTTCTGTACAACATATGCATTTCTTCAGTGTTCTACAGTTAGTCTGTGGGGGCACTGGAATTTGAAAGCACTACAGAACACCTACTACTTTTTTGTTTTCTTAACAGTAAATGAAAAAATCAAGTTGGTTTGCACAACAGTGTTAAATTTGGGGGTACTTTTTACGAGGATCTCTGGGGTCCTCTACAAACTAAACTTCATGTACCATTAGTTGTCAGATAAAATTTTAAAACAACTTAAACTAGGGTAAACACTGTAAAATATCATAACTGACTGACAAGAGCCTAAGAGGAAAAAGATTTTGGATGCAGCTTTTATCTATTAGTTTACAAAAGGCAGGAATCCAGATCACTAGGAAGAAATCAGTGAAGTCCCATTCTCTAAAAAATTGCACACACATACACTCACTTCTTCTCTACCACAAAAACCAACACTACAGTAATCTTGGAGTGGACTGTCTAAGAGCAAATTTTAGTATTACTATTTCCACTGCAATTGAAAATTTCTTCTCAAAATACTTACAAATCATGTGAAGTCTGTCTACACAGTTTCACATTTGAATTTTAAGAATGTTATAAGGAGGGGAGGGAAAGAGAAGGAGGTTTAAAAAAACCCTGCAATATGTACATGTAACCACTCCTCAAGATGGCTGTGAACTGCAGGAATTATAAACATCTACTAATAAAATTTTAAAATTACATTAAAAACAATGTTTATTTGCTACAAAGGTAACACTTAGCTCACTATGGGATTTGGTATAATAAAATAACGTTTACACCAACCCTAAATAACACCTCAAACCAACCTCAGGCCAGGGGTGTAACTTCACCCTTGTCCATGTGAGCAGCAAAGCAACTACATGAAGACCGCAAAGACTGCTTATAAAGTCTCATATACAGATTTTTTTAAAGCGCGTTTAACATATCCTACATCTTATAATTAAGCTAGTTTCATGTTCTAAAACATTGCGAAGAAACATGGAAAAATATTATCTACTACTTCATGAAAATAGCAAGAGCAAAGGAAAGGTGATCCAAGCATTCAAAGGAGATGCAGTACTCACTTTTCAACTGGAAGTTGTAACAGAGCTACTACTCACTGAATCCACTTAGTCTAAACCAAAAGTCAGAACATATAAGAGATTAAAACATTTATTACTTCTTTGAGGAGGTAAAATAAAGCTTACCTTAAACCTCAAAAGGAACCTGTGGTTCAACAGACCAAGTAAGGTGCTGGTGGTGGTGGTGCATACCTGTAATCCCAGCACTCAGGAGGCTGAGGCAGGAGGCTCTGAATGAATTTAAGGCCAGCCTGGCATACAATGAGTTCAGGCCAGCCTGAACTACACAGTGAGACCTTGTCTCAAAAAAAAAAAGACCAATGAAATTAGAAAAAGCAAAAAAAAAGGGGGGGGAGGGAGGGGAAGGGAAGGGAGGGGAGAGAGAAGAGAAAGCGTCTAAACTACCAGTGTGCCAAGTGCTCTGTCTCTGGACCTCTTCTCTTTTTTTTTTTTTTTTTTTTTTGCGGTACTGGGGATCAAACTCAGGACCCTGTGCTTGCTAGGCAAGCGCTTATTCCACTGAGCTATATCCTCAGCCCCAATAATATATCTGTTACCGTAATCAAAAAAAATTTTTTTTTTCTTGGCGGTACTGGGGATCTAACTCAGGACTCTGCTCTTGCTAGGCAGGCGCTTATTCCACTGAGCTATATCCCCAGCCTCTGGACCTCTTCTCTAGCCTTACTCTCCTATTCCACTCCCCTCTCTCTACAATTACTTTCCAGTTAGTCCCTCCCAGCCACTAGGCCCTAAAAATAATCCACACGCTGAACATCCCTGGGTGACTGCCGCACAACTCTGTACTAGAAGAACTGAAATGTACATTTTATTGAATGCATTTTGTATTTGTGAACTAAATCTCAGTAAAGATACTTTTAAAAATAGACACCCACCCCTCTCCCACCATAACCTCTTAATGCTTATCTACTATTGAAGCTGCATTTTCTTCAGGGTAGGCAGATTTTCTTCTACCTTTTGGTACCGGGAATCCAACTCAGGACCTTGAGCTTGCCAGGCAAGCTCTGTGCCACTGAACTATCTCCCAGGCCCTGAAGCTGCATTTTAAGTATTTCTAGCTACGAATGTTTTCTCGCTGTTCCTTTAACTACTCAGGCACACTAACCACAGGACCATTTTGGCTTGGTTTTTTTTTTTTTTTTTGGTTTTTTGAGACTGGGTCTTGCCATATATATAGCTCAGGCTCACCCTAAACTCATTATGTAGCTCAGGCTAGCCTTTCCAAACAAGAAACTATTTCCATAGATCAGTGATTCTCCTCCCTCAGACTCCTAAATGATGGGATTACAGGCGTGCGCCACACCTGGCTTTTTTTTTTTTTTTTTTTTTTTTTTGAGACTTGAGACAAGGTTATGCCATGCAGTGCAGGCTGGCCCTACACTCACTATGCTGCCCAGGCTGGCTTTAAAGTGGGGGTGACCCACCCACTTCAGACTCCTCAGTGCTGGGATTGCTGTGTGTACCACCACACACAGCACTAGCTTCAACACTCCTGTACCCCTCACATTCATACTGGTTAACATCTCACCTTCCCATCCAAAAGTCACCTTCTCAGGTCTTTTCCTCTCTAATACACAACTGCAATTCATTTGCTACTAGACTCATGGAAAAAATTAAGTTTGCGAATCAAGGTACCACTGTACAGGTATTTGTAAAGGCACTGCTGTGAATTTAAAAATTTTACACATTGCAAAAATTACAAGATTTGTTGAAAAAAATAGAATATACAAAAAAAAAGAGCTGGACATGGCACATGCCTGTAATTCTAGCACTCAGGAGGCTGAGGCAGGATCATTGCAAGTTCAAAAGCAGCCTGGGTTACAAAGTGAGCTCAAGGCCAGCCCGAACTGCATAGTGAGACCCTGTCTCAAAAAAAAAAAAACTAAGGGGCTGGGGATATAGCTCAGTGGCACAAGTGCCTGCCTGGCAAGTGCAAGGTCCTGAGTTCGATCCCTGTTACAAAAACAACAACAAAAAACTACACTAGGGATTTACAATCAAATACGTTATCTTAGAATTCAAAGTTAGAGACTGAATCTACTCCACAAGTTACTTGTACACATGACGAATGATCAAAAAGTTTTATACTGCTGGGTACAGTAATGCACACCTGTAATCCCAGCACTCCAAAGTTGAGGCAGGAAGATCACAAGTTTAAGGCCAACCTGAGGTATAAAGAGCCTGGCTCAAATAACCAGACACATGCTAGCATGGAGGTGCACTCCTGCAATCCCAGCACTCAGGAGGATGACGCAAGAGGATTGCCAGGAGTTTGAGGCCACCTTGGGCTCACAGTGAGTTCAAGGCAAACCTGAACTACAGAGCAAGACTGTCTCAAAAAATCTGGTGCACCCGCACTATGTTCCTGGGAGACTATGAGAGACTGTTTAAACTCTGCAAGTTTAGCCTACACATCTGCTACAAAAGATAAAATTATTTTTAAAAAAATAGTTCAAGGAAGAGCTGTATTCAAAGGCCAGACCTGCAGAAAATAGTCCCAGGCTCTCAAAACAGTGAAATAGCAAAAGATGAGACAGCAGCCTGGGCACACAGCTCAGGAGACCGGCACACGCACAAGGCATGGGACCCATCCCTAGCATCCCCAATTCCACAAAATGTGTATGATAGCGCAAACTGCCCTCCTACCAACATGCACTCCAAATATTCTGCCACCCAAACCTGCTGTTATTTAATCTAGGGCTGGAGGTACAGCTCAGTGGGGTAAGTGCTTGCCGCTAAGCACTAAGGCCCTGAGTTCGATCCCCGGTCCCGAAAAAAAAAAAAAAAAAAAAGGGAACGGATGTTATTTAATCTAAATGAATCTCACAGTTAAGAGAGGTTTCTGTTGTTTCCTTTTCAGATTCCAGGACTGAACCCAGAGCACTGTGTACGTTTAGCAAGGGTTCTACCTCCGAGCTGCACCCCCAGTCTACAGGTTTCTGGCACAGGACACAGCTTAAATAGATCTATGTTGTTCTCCTTTTTTTTAATTAAACAAAAGCAAATAAATATCTATCATCAGAACATCAAATCTGCACTAGGTAACAGTTTTGCCAAGTGGGAAATACCAAAACACAAAGATTTAAAATCTCAACATGCACCATAAGAAATGATAAATACCTGAGACAGATATACTTACCCCGTTTTGAAAATTATACAATGCATACATGTAGTAAAACATCACATGGTAGCCAATAAATGTGTAATTTTATGTCAATTTAAACTTGTAAATTAAAATAAATAAATTTCCACATCCTAGTTACACTATATGGTCTAACCTTGAATAAATAACCAAACTGTCAAAGGTTTCTGCACTGTAGGAAATCCTGCATGGACACAAAAGGCTGCACAGTGGACTGGCGAGAGTGAACATGAAGGCCTGGACTCTGACTCTCAGCTCTGTGACACCAGTGAGTTGCTTATTCCCTCAGTGCCTGTCTCGTCACCTATAAAATGGGCATTACAATACCTTAGGGCTGAATGAATTAATACTTATAAAATGCTTAGGACAGTGCCCACCTATCATACTAGGCACTCAACAAAAGTTAGCTATAAAATTATTGCCAATTTCACTGTCACTTAAGGATCCTGAGAGCCAAACAAGAAACTATTTTCACAGATCAAAAATAAACTGTACTTTGTAAATCTCTCTAACATATAAATCCTGTATGAAGAGATTTTTTTCCCTAATCTGTATCTCTTTCTTTTGTGATTTGCTTCAAAGTAATGAAGAGAGAGGATAAAGGGGACAGCTGAAAAATGACTGATCATTAAGTTGATAATTAACTGATTTGGGATGATGGATAGAACAGGGAGTGAATTTTATCAGTTTACTTAAAATTTTTATCAAAAATTGTCAAAGGAGAGGGCTGGGGATCTAGCTCAATGGAATAAATGCCTGCCTGGCAAGCGCAAGGTCCTGAGTTCGATTCCAAGTACCGCCAAAAAAAAAAGAAAGAAAAGAAACAGCTAAGGAGAATTTGTCACTCTTTGCCAGGCGTGGTGGTGCACACCTGTAATCCCAGCACTCAGGAGGCTAAGGCAGGAGGATCCTTACGAGCTCGATACCAGCCTGGGCTAGAAAGTGAGCTCAAGGCCAGCCTGAACTGACACCCTGTCTCAAAAAGATGAAAAAAAAAAATTGTCAAAGGGAAGTCTTAATTTTTTGTGCTTTACAATTAATAAGCAGTTATCCTTCTACATTTCCTGCAAAGTCACTTAAATTCTCACACTGCTTTTTCAAACAGATGAATCATTCAATAGTTAGAAATAAGACCAAAATACCTAGGCATGGTCATACACACTTGTTTTTCTTTTCTTTTTTTTTTTTTTGCGGTACTGGGGATCGAACTCAGGACCCTGCGCTTGCTAGGCAAGCGCTTATTCCACTGAGCTATATCCCCAGCCCCTCATACACACTTGTAATTCCAGCACTGACAGGCTGTGGCAGGAGTACTACAAATTTAAGCCCAGCCTAGGCAACTTGGTGACTTATGGAGACACTGAGTCAAAATAATTTAAGGGGTGAGAGGTTGGGGATGTAGTTAGTGCAGAGGTCCTGGGTTCACACACACAAAAAAAGTAAAACTAAATAAGGTATTATGGACATAGCATTTTCCACTGTGTCCTACTAGTTCTTCAGAATACTGCCTCTTCAGTACAAAGAAGTTAGTTCAATTGATCTTTTGTTTATTTGTTTGTTTTGGGCTTTTGAGACAGTGTCTAGCTATGTAGTTCGTGCTGGCCTTGAACTCACAATGCAGCCCAGGCTGACCTCAAACTCTAGGCAAT
This sequence comes from Dinomys branickii, assembly GCA_004027595.1. NCBI lineage: Eukaryota > Metazoa > Chordata > Mammalia > Rodentia > Dinomyidae > Dinomys > Dinomys branickii. Next base: position 10,434 of record PVLD010022059.1, on the reverse strand, counting down.
CCTCCTGCCTCAGCCTCCAAAGTGCTAGGATTACAGGAGTATGCCACCATGGTCAGCAGGCTCAATTGATTTCACACTGATTAGGATTGTAATTTCCACCTATACCCAAAACAAAGTTTTGCTGTAATTATTCTGAATACTCATGACCTTAAGACTATCATCTGCACCATTGTCATAAGCAATAATTTGAATATTTTCTATGCACTAGTTCCTATGTTAAAATATATGTACCATCTTCTTCTATCTACATTGCTCTGGATCCTGTAAGGGACCATTATTATCTCTACTTATAGATGAAAAATTAAGGTTCCCAGTGATTAAGTAATGGAGTTTAAGATCTAAACCTATATCTAATTCTGAAGTCTGTATTGTTTGATTTTTCCATACCAATTATCATTTTACATTAAAGATGAGAGAGAAAAATTAAGTGTAAAAATGAAAATCTTGGGCCCAGATATAGCTCAGAGGCACAAGTGCCTGCCTGACAATAAGAGCCATATCCTGTATCTGAAGATAACCATTCCTGTAATACCTTCTACTAAATTATATTTCCATCTGATAAACAAAAACAGTTCCCTTCTCCAAGTTTTCCATTAACTATTTCATAACATCATCTTGGCAAATACTCACTGACCACTCACTGCAGGCTCGGCACTGTTCTAGTTGCTGTGGGCCACAGCAGCAAACAAGAAAGCCCTGCCAGCCTATGAGGAAAATAAACACTTAACAAAAAAAGGCAGTTCCATGTACAGAAAACGAACAATGGGGCAGCAACTACAGAACAGGGAAGACGCCCTGCAGAGACAATATCCAAGGCTAGCTCCAGACGCTGAGAAGGCAAGGTCTGAAGCGGCCTGAGAGGCAAACAAAGACAGCACAGGCTCTTGCACACCTTAATAAAGGAAGTTTAGAACTTAGTCCTGCTGCATCATATACCACTGGAAACTAAAGCAGGGAAGCATGGCCAGACATGGTGGCGCACGCCTGGAATCCCAGCATCTGGGAGGCTGAGGCAGGGACACCGCTATGAATTGGAGGCCAGCCTGGGCTACATTGTAAGTTCGTGGCCAGCCTGAACTACATAGTAAGATGCTCTCTCAAAAACCCGAAACAAACAAATAGGTCTAACTGTGAAGAACTATAAAATTAAATGAAAATGAGACTCAACAGATAGGCTATTTTTCATTCTACCCTTCACTCAGCTGAGTATTTCTCTCAAAAGGCTTTATTTACAAGGTGGGTTATATGCATTAAATGAAAGCACAAAATAACTACAATTTTTTTTTTTCTTTTTGAGACAGGGTTTCACTATGCAGCCCAGGCTGGCCCTGAAGTCACAGCAATCCTCTTCCTTCAGCATCCTGAGTGCTGGGATTACAGGCATGTACCACACCATGCTTGGCCAACTACAAATTACTCTTAACCAACTTAGAAAGTTAAACTCCATTTCACTATGGTAGAAAACAGTACCAGATTTTAAAATGCCAAAACCATTTAACTATATAAACTATATAGAAAGCGGGCATGGTGGCGTATGCCTGCAATCCCAGCACTCAGGAAGCTGAGGCGGGAGGATTGTTGCGAGTTCGAGACCAGCCTGGGCTACAAAGTGAGCTCAAGGCCAGCCTGAACTACACAGTAAGACCCTGTCTCAGAAAGACCAATAAATAAATAAATAATAAATAGTAAAAAAAAAAATATCTAGAACATACTTTAAATGAAGCATTGCCTTCCTAGAATAATTTTCACTTTTAACATCAACCAAGGAAATAAACGTATCAATGGCAAAGGCAGAAAAGTCTAGCTCTCACATAACTCATTATTGTTGACTACAAAAAAAAATGCTAATTATCATTTATGATCCCACAACGCAGGGATGGGGAGTAACCTATTCTTGCAAATGATGTAACCAGAGTTAAAGCCCTAGAGTCCAAGCCAGGCATGGTGGCACACATGGCACACACCTGTAATCACAGCACTCAGGAGGCTGAGGCAGGAGGACCATGAGTTCAAGGATAGCCAAAGATACACAGCCAGTCTGAGGCAAGCCCAGGTAATTTAACAAGACCTTGTCTCTAAATAAATGAATTTAAAGACTATACTTTCAGGGATCATTTCTATAGTATATTACTAGAGAAGTTTCTCTGATCATGTAGAGTATCTAAAGTTTATTTAAAAAGAGATGGGAAGGCTGGGGATATAGCTCAGTGGCACAAGCGTCTGACTGGCAAGTACGAGGTCCTGAGTTCAATTCCCGGCACCAAAAAAAAATAAAAAAATAAAAAGAGGTGGGATGACATGCAGCTCAGGTTAGAGTGCTTGCTAACATGTACAAGAACCTGGGTTCAATTCCCCAACTGGGGTTGGAGGGGGAAGACACCAAAACCAAAAGGTAGGAAATGGTGCTCACTTCAGCAGCGCATATATACCAAAAGTAGGAAATGTAAAATGTTTGCATAATTTCATAAGAATCTTTTAAGACAGAGTGGAGAATATGTTCTCATGCTCTCATTAGTGCTGCTTGCTATCAGTGGGATACGGTACATTAACCATCACTTTACAAAGTTAATGGGAAAGCCAACCCTAACTATACCATTGTAGTGAGTAACTTTTAGCAGCCTTTTTTTTTTTGAGATGGGGTCTTGCTATGCAGCTCTGGCCCAGGCTGTTCTCAAACTCTAGCAACTTAACATTTCTATTTTTTTCTTTTCTTTTGGTGGTACTGGAGAGTGAACCCAGAGCCTTCACACTAAACTACATCCTTAGCCTTTTTTTTTTTTTCCCCAATTTTCATACTGGGTCACAGTTGCTGGATTGCCCAGGCTTGGGTTATTCTGTCTCAGCCTCCCAGAGTGCTGGGATGACAGGTGTGTGCCATCAAGCTGAGCTGAAACTTTGGCACTTCTTGAGCCTTAATTTCCTCACCTTTTTTTTGTCTCCTCACTTATAAACCAATGATTTTTTTTATCTAGTCAATTATAGTATATTATTATAAAATATAGTCGTGGTGCACATCTGTAATCCCAGCGCTCTGGAGGCTGAGGCAGGAGGATCACTGCAAGTTCGAGACCAGCCTGGGATACAAAGTGTGCTAAGGGCCATCCTGAATTGCATAGTGAGACCTTGTCTCAAAAAGACAAAAATAAATAAATAAGTAAATAAAAGATAGGGAAATAGGTGGACAGCTAGCAGATAATGAGTCTTTGCTGGTGACTGTTAGCGTATCTATACTACAAGTGCTAATTTTCCCTTATGGCAAGAAACTTTTTAATCTGCCACTGGTAAACAAATTGCCTATCTTATGTTTTCTCCACTAACTTCTTAGCATTATTATTCAAAGAACAAGAAAACATCTTTTCAATAGTAACTTTAAACAAATGGTTTGAAGCTTTGAACCTACCATCTTGCAAGCTTCATCAATCTGTTTCCTAAAAGGTAAACACACAAATCAAAACACTACAGAGGCAATGGCAGACCTGGAATAAGAATAACTAGATGACCAGTTTCACTAGAAACATGGTAGACAGAAGCAACCAAAATCAAACAGGTATACAGTTTATGGAGGTAGAACACTGTGAAATGACCTCCACATTTCCTCTTGTAAGGTTTTAAATCTTAGCTGGGCGATGGTGGTGGCACGACTGTGATCCCAGCCCTCAGGAGGCCAGGCAGGAGGATCACCCTCAATTTGAGGCCAGACTAGACTACAAAGTGAGTTCAAAGCCAGCATGGCCTACATGAAGAGACCCCGACTCAAAAAATCCCGTAAAAATAAATAACAAAAAGATTTCAAATCTTTTGCAGCATCCATGTTTCAGTAGATTTCTGTAGTAAAGCAACAAAGGGGGAGGGAGCAGGCATAAGATTAAGAAAAAAAAGCAACAGAAAAACAAGTATTATTATATAGCTTAGAAAGCGTATTTCCCGTTTTGGTTACCTATGAAAGCCAACTTAATTCTGTGAAAACGTACTTCTGCCGATTGAAAACCAGCTTTGTGCATTAAGGTATTAATGACGGTCACAGAACAACATTTCCAGGTACTAACGACGTTTCTGGCCAGGACCAGGAAGTGTGTACTTCACGGCGGCTCCCCGGGCAAAGCGGAGCTGGGGTCTGCGCGGCGCCGTACGGCCTCGGGGCGCTCGCCCCGCACACCCTCCCCGCCAGCGCCTCGGTTTCGGGTACATTCACGCGGGCCGGGTCTCCTGGTGCCTCCGCTCGGCGGAGACCGCACGAGAGCGCAGCCCCAGCCAGCGGGGAGGGCTGACTTAAGAGCCCTGCTCGGCCGCGGCTCGGCCGCCGTCAGGGAAAGCAGGGCTCGCCTGTCAGGCCTAGAAGAAACCAACGGACGGGCTCTTTCCGCGGAGGCTCAGTGATATCAGGAACACCCGCACAGGGCTCGGAGCCGAAATGCGGGAATCGCGCTGGGCCCGGGCCCAACGGCCAAGGTCGGCCCAGGCCCCGGCCGAACACTCGAGAGCCGGGCTGCGGACGGCTCTGCGGGGCCGCAGGCCGCCGCGCGTCGCCCCCGGTGCCCCTCGCCCGGCCCGCCCGCCGCGGCCGCCAGCACTCACATCTCCGCAGCCACTTCATCCAGTGGCACACGATAGTGCTGTGGTGCTTCTTGTTCTCTATACACCACGACGACAGGCCTTGAATGGACTCCATCGTGTTGGTCACCGACTGGAATTTGCGGTCCAGCGAGGACTCCAGAGCCCCCGCCGAGGAGGCCGACGAGGAGGAGGCCTTGCTGCTGCCTCCGCCGCCGCCGGCCGCCATCTTCCCGCTCTGCACAGGCGCTGCTGCTCCGCGGCGGCGGCGGCGGCGCGGGCCACACAATCCCCAGAGCGCGGGGCGGTGGGGCGCGCCTCGCGCGGGGCGCTCCCGCGGGCGCGTCAGGACCCGCTGCTGGGCGCGCCGGCGGCTCGCACGCGCGGCGCGGAGGGCTGCGGGCTTAGCAGGACTGTTCAGGGGTCGTGTTTAAACCAGTCAGTAGTTAAGGGCAGAAGCACGCGCAAAATAGGACCTGCAAATTCCTGTCGCCGAAACGAATGGTTTTATACTCTTCGGCTATCAGCGCTAAGGCCCATCACCCATATACCCACATGCCGGTAAGCCACGGCGAGTGTTAATATCTTAAATTTAATACTACCCGACGGCCCCTTCAGCTGCAGAGATGTTTCTCTGTCCTTTAGTCTCTACCACAGAAAAGGCCCAAGGCCACCTACTCAAGGCTTTTTTTTTTTGCAACGCAACAGCACTTAAGACGACTGCACCACCACCGCGCACGCGCAGCTTGGTCCCGCCCCTCCGCTTCCTTCTCCACCTTGTAGCCTTAGGGAGGTGTGTGGGCGGGGCAGTCTGACCAATCAAGAGACGTGTCGGAGAAGCGCGCGCAGGAGTCCGCAAACCCCGAGGGCCAAGGAGGCCGTGCGATTGTTTGTGCGCCTGCGCAGCTGTTCAGCGTGTAGCGGGCTGGGAGCAAAAGCTAAAGGTGAAGGAATTGGTTGAAGCGAAAGGACTGAGGGTGTTGCTCCATCGCTGTCCCCGCTTCCTCTTTTGCTGTAAGGAGGGCATGTCTGTCTTGTTGCTGTTAAAGTAAAAACAAGATCGTGGAAATTCTAGGCAGGCGCTTATTCCACGGAGCTATATCCCCAGCCCCAAGATCGTGGAAATTCCCACCGTTCAGGGACCAACGTTTCCGGTGGCCACAAACGCTGCCACGGGTAACGAGTACGCACGCACGACAAAATGGCTGACAGCCATTTTACCGCGCCACAGAAAGTGCGCATGCGCCTGGTCCAGCAAGCTATTTACTACGCAGACTCCCACATCAAACATTACTACTCGCTCACGTTGGACAGTACCATTCAGAGTTAGCCAACCATTTGGATTAGAGGAGAAGCAAAAAATTGAGACGAAAATTTTTCCTGTAAAATTTTCGAATCGAGGAAAAAGTAATTAGCAAAACTTAACCTCGCTTGCGCAAGTTATGAAATCTCACAAATGTGTAACACATTACAGTTTACAAGAGCCATAGATAGAAATCGATTACATTGATAAGCACAGGCCCAGAATAGTCATTCCATCACATCTGCTTATGTAAATCCTTTTGTTATAGGCAGCTGAGTTAGATAGAAATATTATAGGCAGTCAGACAAGGCCAGCATAAAAGATACATGTGGGCCAGACCTTAAGACAAAAGGGGCTAAACAAATGCACCCACTTACCTCCCTAGATGTAAACATCAGGGATTGATATTCTAAATAAGTAACAACCACCTTCTAAAAGCCAGGAAGAGTCACTAGCCCGACCCCCACAGGAAAAGCCCATGATCTGCATGCATTCATGCCCGCTTGCTACGTGACTCGCTTCCCCTTTTGATCCCAGTTCACTCAGTCTTACCTGGACAATTATACCTGTAGTCTTATTGGTGGACCATAGTTTTGTCCATTTCCCCTACCTTGGACCCACCTCACCTCATGGTTTTTCCCTATAAAAGTCCCTAGAAAAGACAGGGTGGGGAGGGGTTAACCCACTTGGGCCCCCCTTCTGTCCCTCTCTTGGACAGAAGTTTTCTTTCTCTCAATAAATATATTCTGCTCTTAACCTCCGTTGTTCCTAAAATTCATTCTTCAGTTTTAGAGAACACGAACTTGTCTGATATCATTCAGGTTGGGAGATTTATTTTCCTATATCACTATGAGCCAATTTGAAAGTTTCTGCTTTACCAATGAAGACATGCCTTTTTTTGTTGTTGTTTTTTGTTGTTGTTGTCTTTTTGAGGCAGGGTCTCACTATGCAATTCAGGTTGGTCTTGACCTTACTTTGTAGCCCAGGCTGGCCTTGAATTCACAAAGATCCTCCTGCCTCAGCCTCCCAATTGTTGGGATTACAGGCGTGCACCACCACACCCAGCTTTTTCTTTTTTCTTTTGAGACAGGGTTTTGCCATGTAGTTTAGGCTGCCCTTAAACTTGTTGTGCACGGGCTGTCCTCCAATTTGTGGCAATCTTCTTGCCTCAGCCTCCCTCCTACATCCTGGGATAGCCAGGCATGGTGGCACATGCCTGTAATCCCAGCACTCGGGAGGCTGAGGCAGGAGGATCGTCGCAAGTTCGAGGCCAGCCTGGGCTACAAAGTGAGTTTAAGGCCAGTGAGACCTTGTCTCAAAAAAAAAAAAAAAAAAAACGAAACTAAATCCTGGGATTACAGGTGTGAGCCACCACGCCAGGCCACCTTCCTTCTATATCTTGTTCCCATTCCCAATTGAAAAAGATCTCCTTCCTTTCTATTATCTTTTATTTTCTTTGTATTTTGGGTTAAACCATGTGATTTTTGTGTGTGTGTGTCTTCTTCAGACAAGTTTTTTTTTTTTGGTACTGTGAATCGAACTCATGACTTCAGGTTTGCCAGGCAAGTGCTTATGCTGCTGAGCTATATCCCCAGCCTAAACCATGTGATATTTAAGCTTGTGTGTTTGACTTATTTCACCTAATATAGTCTCCAGATACAACCATTTACCTACAAATTTATCCTTCTTTATGGGAGAGTAGTACTCCATTGTGTATAAATACATTTTCTTTGTCCATTCATATGTTGGTGGCCATATAGACTATTTCCAAGACTTAGCTATAATTAATTGTGTTGCTGTAACATAGGTTTAATTGTATCACTGTAACAGAATGTCTTTGGCCAGGCATGGTGGCCCATGCCTGTAATCCCAGTGCTGAGAGAATGAGGCAGGAAAATTGCTGCAAGTTTGAGGTCAGGCCAAGCTACATAGTGAGTTCAAAGCCATCCTGAACTGCCACAGCAAGACCCTGTCTCCAAAAAAAGAAAAAAAAAGGAAGAAAAACAACAAAAAGAAAAGAAATATGAAGCCAGTCTTTAATCACAGCACCCTGGAAGGCTGAGGCAGGAAAATCACTAGCTTGAGCTCCTCCTGGGCAACTTTGCAATTTAATAAGATTCTGTCTCTATATAAAAAAACTAAAAAGAAGCCGGGCATGGTGGCGCATGCCTGTAATCCCAGCACCCAGGAGGCTGAGGTAGGAGGATCTTTGTGAGTTTGAGACTAGCCTGAGCTACAAAATGAGGTTTGTTTGTTTGTTTGTTTGTTTGTTTGAGATAGGGTCTCACTATATAGTACAGGCTGGCCTTGAACTCGCTTATGTAGCCCAGGATGGCCTCAGACTCACAGTGATCCTCCCGCCTCAGCCTCTCATGTGCTGGGCTTGTAGGAATGCACGACATTTGGCACTCGTGGGGTTCTTTTTTGTTTTCACTTTTTATACTGGGAAATTGCACTCAAGGGCTTCACATTGAGCTACATCCCCAACTTTTTTCTTTTTTTTTTTTTTTTTTTTTTTTTACCCAACCTTTTTCTTAATTTTGAGACTGGGTCTTGCTAAATTGCCGAGGTTAAGCTTAATATTTGTAGTCCTGCTTCACTGTTCCAGAGCTCTGGAATTCAGGTGTGCACCATCATGCCCAGCTTAGCCCCGAGTGTTGAGACCTCAGACACGCAGGTGACACTAGAGAAGTATGTCGGAAGTTCATAGGAGAGGCCCAGGTAGAGAGCACCAGTTGAAGCACTGTCCATGTACAGATGATCTTTAGAGCCGCAGATCCATGAGGTCGCCTAGAAGCAAATGAGTGAATGCAGACAAAATGAAGACAGAAGGACCTTGCTGCGCTGGTGGCACAGGCCTGTAATCCCAGCACTCGCGAGCCTGGGGCAGGAGGATCCTTGCGAGTTTGAGACCAGCCTGGGCTACAAAGTGAGCTCAAGGCCAGCCTGAACTGCATAGCAAGACCCTGTCTCAAAAAGACCACACATAAAAAAGATAGGACCAACTTCTATCTTTAGGAGAATGAGGAGAGACTGGTGAAAGGTGAGCCCAGAGAAAAATATTGCAAAGGCTGGGTAATTTGTCAAGAATGAAGTAATAGTATCAGGTGTTGCTGTGTAGATTGCCTAAAATGAGGGCTTGGGGCTGGGGCTATAGCTCAGCCACACAGCGCCTGCCTTGCAAGTGCGAGGTCATGAGTTTGATTCCCGATACCAAAATAAATAAATCAATAAAATGAGGGCTAAAGCCAGGCACTGCAGGAGATTCCTGTATTCCCAGCTCTTAGGAGGCTGAGGCAGGAGGATCATTGTGAGTTGTAGGCCAGCCTCAGCTACATAGTTTAGGCAAAAGGATCCCTGCAAGTCTGAGGCCAGGCTGAGCTTACAAAGTGAGTTCAAGGCCAGCCTGAACTGCACAGGGAGTCTCTGCCTCAAAAAGACCAAAATAGAAACAAAAAACAAAAACCCCTGAGGATTGCGATCACTATTGGATTTGGCAACATGGTCATCAGTGGTGATTCTGACAAGAGCTGTTTCCAGTGAAGTAGTGCCTGAGAGGGCTGTGAATACAATAGGAGAAATGGAGACAGCACATATGGACACCTCTTTCAAGAAATAAAATGTTTTTGCAAACAGGAGCAGAGAAGGGGCTGAAGCTGGGAAGAAACAGTATCAAGGAAGCATTACTTTGCCCAGGATGGAAGACAGTGCATGTTTCAGAGGGAGACAAATTAGATGGGGCTGGGCAGACACTGGACAAAGGCCACAGGATCTCCTGGAGGAGGCCGAGGAGAAAAGGGTCAAGTTACCAACTAAGGGACAGTTCCTTTTGTTTTGGTTTTGGGGATCAAAACAGCAGTTCCTTTCTTTTGTTTTTTTTAATTTAATTTAATTAATTTATTTTTTTTTTTTGCGGTACTGGGGATCGAACTCAGGACCCTGGGCTTGCTAGGCAAGCGCTTATTCCACTGAGCTATATCCCCAGCCCCTTTAATTTTATTTTAAAGACAGAAGAATGGAGACATATGAACCAGAAAAGCCATAAACAATACAGAAAATACAAAGTTATGCAGAATATAGTAGGGAATTAGCACTGGATGTTGTATTACACAGTTATCTTCACATTAGTTAACACAAAAACATTAAAGGAAATACCAAATTATAGAGAAGATAGTTTGCACTGGATGCTGATTATATAAAGTTATCTTCACTTCTGTTAATACAAAAAAGATTGAGGAAATACAGAATTATAGAGAACATAGAAGGGAATTAGCTCTGGATGCTGTCCTACATAATGTTACCTTCACCTTTGTTACTTAGTTACACAGAAGATGGCCCATTTGATCATTCAATTTTTCTCCTCCCTCATCTCCGTTGCCCTACCACTCAATCAGTCATCTTCCCTGTGATAATAACTGTACTCCTGGGTTTATCTATATCCTTGGACTCTTGCCTTGGGAAGAGATATAGCTGCCTCAGACTATACTATAACATACATGGGTAGGGCTGGGGATATAGCTCAGTGGAATAAGCGCTTGCCTAGCAAGCGCAGGGTCCTGAGTTCGATCCCCAGTACCGCA
>PVLD010022058.1:0-30087 GCA_004027595.1 Dinomys branickii | reverse complement strand
GGAGGAGAGGAGGACCGAGTGACAAAAACATACTAACCCAGGTCTCCTCCCCAGTAACTTGCTTCTGACCAGGCACCCACCTCCACGCACAAGAGACTTTGGGGGAGCATTTTAAATCTAAACTATAATATGGACCAATCTCCAAAAATGTAAATGTCTTTGGAAGTTATTAAACTGAATTTCAATTATTTATAACTTTTGGTAATTCATTTTAATACATCTCCCCATTTCCATCCTAAACAGAAATTCATGAACTATAATAAACTTTTTTTCAATTTGGGGAAAGAGAATTGGTAATAGGGTGGCAAGTAGGGATGATGACTACAGGTTAAGTTTCCCTGATATGGCAGAGAAAGGCTAGTAGCATAGAATAACCAAGTCACGCAGTACAAGGAGGACTCTGGGGCACATTCATATGAGGAGAGAAAGCCTTTAGGGAGATGAGAGTGGCGGACTGAGCTCCTTGGCATCTTTATGGAAATGGCTCTTAACATAGTTATTCTAATACTTTAGACTCCAACATTCTTTTTTACCTCTACTGAGAATATCTGCCTATTATGGCTTGTGTCTAGCTATCCCACCAAAGCTTCATGCAGTCACAAGAGGGGCTTTTTCAGAGGTGGCTGCATTTAGAGTGTGTGATGCTGGAATTCAGAGTGTGTGATTGTAAACAGGTCCACTGATTGGTTTGGGACATTCTGGTTAGGATTAAGGGTGCCTTACCCAGGCTGTGGGTGCTATCCTAAAGGCAAGTCGATCAGATACAATATAAGGGACAAAAAGAAGGTCCCTGTTGGTGGTTTATCACTTGACTTCTGCCTTCTGTGAACTGTGTCTCCTTTGTGGCACCCCTCGGTCATGCCACCCTAACTTGGAGCCAGCGAACTATGAACTGAAACCTCCACAGACTGAGAGCTAAGTAAACCTTTCGTCCTTTACCTTTGGGGGTTGGGTATTTTGTCTCAGTAATGAGACAAGTAACTAAGCATTGCCTAACAGATTTTAGTATCACTATTTATTTCCCTAAGCAAACCCTGGGAGGCGGAACAAGAGCAGCAGCTCCAAGGGTCACGGCAAGGTTTTGGAGATGAAGCGGCGTGGAAGTGCCCTCCCTCCAGGGGGCTCCTTCAGGGGGCTGGGTGAAGGGCAGAATGGCTTGGGCCAGCTCACCTGTTCTCTGATATCTTTGGGGAAAACTGAGACTGCAGAGAGGCCTGGGAACTTTCCCCTCTGAAACACAACTTCAAGTCAAGAACCAAATGTGCAGAAGCCTAGGCTTTATTCAAGGATATTCCTTTTAAAAAGGAAAAATGCAGGAAGAGATCGATACCTAGACCAAAACCTGGGCTCTTGAATGGTGGAGTCTGAGACACTAGAATACTCGTGTTGGGCTGATTGTGGGGAGGAAGATCCTGTGTTTGTGCAAATGTTGCAGTGTTTACATTGCCTTCACACGTCATCATTGCTTCTCATCTGCTCCTACTTCTGTCTCCTTTTCCCTCTGAGGCTGAGCGCTCTGTCTTTCCAGGACCTGGTGCTTTGTGCAGAATCACTGCAGCATCCAGAAAGCATTAGTCTCCTAGTTCTTGAAAGGCTATTAAATACCATTAGTTTGGGTTTTTGCTGCAAATATGAACCAGAGTGTGTTTTAACCATGTAACTGCCCCAGTGTTGTTCCAACCTCCATTATTTCCTTTTTGAGGATCACAGTGATAAACTGCCTATGAATCCAGGCTGGTGAGGCCAAGGTCAAGATGTTTCATTTGAGCTAAAAGCTGTCACAAGATACTGTGTAACCCAAACTGAGATTCTCAAAAATCAAGGCACGTTCTTCCAGAGAGTTATGAAAGGCATCTCTTGGAAGCCACTCTACAGTATTAGCATAAACTTGACAACACATCACATCTCCTAACAGTGATCTATCCCAAAATCAAAATATTTCACCTTCACACCTGTTCCCTCTCTCCTTTATACAACAGTCCTCTGAAATCTGTGTTTCCATATCTTTTATTTATTTTAAGATGTATTTATTTTTTCCAGGTGTATTGAAATATAATAGGCAAATAAACGTCACATGCATTTAAATGATACCATATGTGATCTGACATGTGCACACCGTGAAATGAATCCCATAATTTGATCAGGTAACACAACCGTCACCAGCCGCGGTTACCAACCCGTGTGTCTGTGTGCGTGCGCACGAGGACAGCTCAGATTCTTTAGCAATCTTCACACCCTGTGGATAAAGGAACTAAAGCAAAGCAAACTGAAGAAACAGATAAGTCACTGACTACAACTTAAGAAGTTTCAGTGTCGTGGAACAAGAGACCAGAGTGGTGGAGAACACAGATGTGGGAGTCAGAGAGCTATGTTTGAAGTATTATTTGTTTTAACATTATTTGTCTCCATTATTTGTTAGCTGTCAGCTGGCAAATTTTTGATTGTGCTGTGCTTGTTGGTGGGAATGTAAACTAGCGCAACCACTGTGGAAATCTTCGTGGACGTTCCTCAGAAAACTAGAACTAGAAATTGAACTTGACCCATCTAGTCCCCTTCTAGGTAACTTCCCCAAGGAATTAAAGACATTATCTTACAATGATGCATGCATACTCATATTTATGGCGGCACAGCTCGTAATAGCTAAATCTTGAAAGCAGTCTCTGTGTCCATCAACAGGTGAATGGTTAAAGAAAATGTACTTAAACACAGTAGAGTACTACTTTGTCATAAAGATGGATGAATTTGAGTTGTTTGTGGGAAAATGGATGCATGTTGAGGCCATAATGTTAAGAGAAATAAATCAGATACACAAGCTTAAATATCACATGGTGCCTCTTACATGAAAAACCCAAGATATAAATAAAAAGCCAAGTAAAAGTTAGATAATTAGGAATGGGAAGGCGATCAACACATGGAGGAGAAGGGCGAAAAGGGATGAAAACGGAAGCAGGATGTGTTATCCACACTCACTGACTCCACCCACGGAGTGGGAACATTACGTACTGCAGACGTGTACTAATGAAATGGTTAAAAACCACCCTACTTTCTGTACCTATCTGCAAGGAATACATATGACAGTTTCTACTGTGTGAGTCAGCTTTGAGTTACTTGATAGTGAACACCTGACACAATCAACTGATTTTTGAAATGGTGAATTTGTTTTCGCTTCAGTTTTAGATTTTTCAGCCCATTATCAACTGGCCCCTTTGCTTTAGAACATCGCGACAGGAGTGTGTGACATTAAAAAAAAATGTTCACTTAATGGCCACGATAGGAAAGAGCCAAAGAGGATGTGGTTAGGGCTTCACTACCCCTTGCAGATAATGCCCGCGATGACCCAGACCCCTTACTGGGCCCCACCACTTCCTGGTGTGTCTGCTCCAGGGAGTAAGTCTTCAGCACTGGAGCTTCGGGGGACAGTCAACATCCAAGCTATAACTCCATGGACAGAATTATTTTTTACAACTAGACATTCTGCAGGTTTATCACATTTCTAGTTTATTTCAACTGTAAGCAAACAGTCCTACAGAAAAAATAATATCTGCAATCCCGCTGCTGGCAAGAAAGCACCTCGCCCTCTCCCAGGGTATCTCATACAGACATCTTTATTGTTGCAGCAAATCACACTGACGAGAAACAACCCTCCTCCTCACTGCATCTCGAAGTGAGAATATGTGGTGCTGCCTTTAGGCTTCAGTCCATATGGATGCAACTTCTAATATTGTTCACTACAGAAGAAAGTGCTCCAGTCTCCCTATGTGCAAAGCGAAATGTATTCCTTAAGTGTGTGAGGTCTGCTCTCTCTGTAGTTCCTTCAAAATTCTTATAAACGTCCCCTCCCAAAGGAGCAAATATACAGTCACAGACAGTTGTGGTTCCTGTGCATGCAGAAAAGGAAGCTCAGCGTCTTGATCAGAGCAGCCGGGAGAAGCAGAAATGGTGTCCGCAGGGTGGCGGGTGGCAATGGCCGGGGCTGAGGCTGTGTCTGGAGCGGGGATGGCGCCAGGAAGAGCTGGGGCGTGGGAGGTCTGCGGAAGCCCTGAGGAAGGAAGAAGGAACCACTTGTAAAGCCATGCAGCAGGTAAGGGCAGGAGAAGTTCTGAGGGCTCAGAGGGCGAGAGAGGTTGGTTGAAGTGTCTTAGCCCACTCAGGATGCTATCACAAAGTGCCTTAAAGCTGGTAGCTTCTAAACAACAGAAACTTATTTCCCATGGTTCTGGAGAAAGTTAAAAGCAGGGCATTGGCAGTTTCAGTGTCTGGTAAAGGCCAGTTCTCCGGTTCCTAGGTGGAGGTGCCTCAAACGGTAAAAAAGGAAAGGGAGCTCTCTCGGTGCCACTTGCATGAAGGTGCTTATGCCAATTATTACTATTGTTATCGTTATTTCGAGACAGGGTCTCTCTGTGTAGTTCAAGCTGGCCTTGAGCTTGCAGTGATCCCCCTGCCCCGCCTGCTAAGTGTGGGACTACAAGTGTGTGTCACCTCACCTGGCCTCCTAATCCTAGTTATGAAAGTTCTTCCCTCACGTCCTAATTACCTCCTAAAGGTTCCGCCTTCTACTATCACCAGCTTAGGGTTAAGATTTCTAAGGGACACATACATTCAAGCCCATACCCCGGAGAGTTAGAGCCTGAAAAATTCAGTGATACTTGTGCTGGAATATGTAGCCCCCTTTTAGTTTATTTATAGATCCTATCTGAAACATAATCTCAAAAACTTCTCTAACTACCAGAGAAGGCCTAGGGTGGTAAGACTTCCAGAGCCCTGCGTGGGCTGCTTCCCAAACTGGGAGGAATGTAGCAGCTTGCCAAAGGATGAGCTGCCCCTGCTCACAGGAAAGGGAGAGCAGTTCTTCATTCTTTCTTTCTCTCACAGTGAAAAGAAATTATGCCCAAAGCCACAGAGACCTGCTCTGCAGGACGCCTTGACCCTTTACATTCCATTCCGAGCTAGGAAATGGGGCAGAATCTTCCCCTCAGCTTTACATACAGTTTGTCAAGCTCTTTTGAGATCAGGATTTGAGAATGCACTGTTGTAAACTTGTATTCTTAAAATTCTTACTGTTTAAGATGTAATCAAATCTTGCACTAATCAGTGCAAAACTTTAGCTACAAGAAGAAAAGATTTTGAAGCATAAAATATAAAGGATAAGTTTCTTCATTTAATAGTTCAATATCCCTTATTTTTGGTACTAGGAATCTAACTTAGAGCCTTATGGAACTATGCCACAGAGCTTTATCCCTGGCCCAATTCAATATCTTCTTCAGTGACTTGTCAACAGTCACATGCAGGGTCAGATTCAATTCCTCTTCATAATTTCATTTTTAAATCCTTTTTATTTTATTAGTACATGTGTGAAATTCATGCAGATTACACTCATCTTGAAGAGAGGTGTATAGTTTCATTTTTATGTCCAAATCAAAACAAAAGGTGGCTAAAACATGCTGGAAGATGTAACATATTTAGGTCTATGTCATGGTTTGTCAAATGTTGGCTTTGGTGATGTGAGATTCTATTTGTAGCAGCAAGAATTTTAGGAGAACAATGGCTACATAAATCAAAGTGAATAAGTAAAAAATAATTAATAGGCTATATTTCTATTTCTTGTAAATGATAACCAAGATAATAAAGGAGGGGAGGGGAACCCGTACACTAAAGATAAGACATCCCTGCTTCTCTTCCACTCTGCGTCATCAACAACATTCTGTGTTGAAATTAATCCTAGAATTCTTCTTTTGGAAATTATCTTAAAGACGAAGATTATCATGATGATCTTACTTTATTTCTTATGCTTAAAACTTCATTCACACATTATTAAAATAATGCCCTTGCAGGTATTGCGAGTTCTTTATAGGAAAGCATTTCCATCGCTCATAGAAACGCTCCTTGCTACATGTGGGGGGTCACCCAGGTGCTGTGATAACTTCTGCCATTATCTCTACGGGGCTGTTGTTGCACCCAGGGCACAAGATGTCTAAGGAAAGGCATCAGACATAGACATAGGAATACCAGAGTTTGAAAAGCACCGCTAAAGCATTTGAACATGCTAAAACAAACCCCAAATATTATGCATTGCCAGTTTGTTTTTGCTAAATTACACATCTTCCTGAAGTTGTCCTATCTCAGCTTTTATATTCAACAATTAATCCCAAGACCTAGTATGTACTAGGAAATATGTCAAGGATTCTTACGTGTTTTACCACATGCAGTTCCTCCCATAAACATTTATAGTAGGCTTTATTCCCACTGTAACCTAACCCACAATGGGGTCTGGTTCTCTCACTTTTGAGCCACATAGCTTTGTCCATGCCGAGTGACCTGTTTTAAACAAGGGCTTCATTTTGTTTTCCTTACTACTCTGTGCTATAAAATCCCAGGCAGATATGTGCAGTATTTCTCAATCTACAGCAGTCTTACCCCACAAGGAACACTTGGCAATATCTGGAGACATGTTTATTGTCACAAGCAGGAGGGTGTTGCCACCATCTGGTTGGTAGGGGCCTCGATGTTTCTAGACACTTTATAATGCATGGAGAATACCACCAAACCAAGAATTACCAGTTCCCAAATGTTATGGTACCAAGATCTAAGAGAAATCTTGGATAAATAAAATAACAAATGAATAAGTTAATAAATACAGTAGACAAACCAAAAGATAAGCCTTAAACAGGCAACAGACATGAACTGAACTAAAAATAAGAGAAGCACATTTAAACTTCCCATCAATTTAACTCATCCATTTTTGATGATCTAAGGGCTTTTTCTTTCTTTTGGAGAACTGAACACAGAGTTCCATTTTTTTTTTTGAAACGGTAATGTGTGTCAAATGCATGCCTGAAGACACAGAAATAAGTCAGACATAGTTGCTAACCTTACAAAGTTCAAACTCAAATGACGGGTGGCTGACCAAAATGCCAGTCACTTTTATGTACTGTGTAATTGCTGTGATAGATGCACAGGGAAGGGGCAGAAGCTCTGTCTGGTCAGAGAAATATTTCATTTATAAAATAGTTTATAAAAATTCTGAATATTTAGGAAGTTTAACAACAATTTGAGATTTATGGTTTGGTGGTGGAATCTCAATCTACTGGATTTTTTTAAACACACTGTGTCACTATGTACTTTCCAGCATGCTTTTAAAATCCTAGAATTTATTCATTCATATAGGTTAATGCTTTTATCAGTGTGGGCAAACAAAGAAGTGTACTCTACAGTCCTACAGAATGAGGTCAAAAGTCTGAGTTAATAGTTTTAGTCTAAGGAACATGACCACTCCAGTGGTGCTTACAACACACAGTTCTAAGAACTCCCATATTTATCTGCCATGCTCTTCATGAAAATCAAGCTGTGGTCTGTTTATATAAATGTTATCATTTGCTTAGCAAATTTTTTATCTACATAATGTTTATGAGTTTTCCTATCTGATAGTAATTGATACTCAGGAAGTAAATCAGTATTTCTTCAGTGTCATTTGGAAATAAATATGTACTGAGTACACTGATAAACAGTTCACAAAAGAGATATGAGGGTAGCAGACCCCACTGTATATCCTGAAGCTCCTAAGATGAGGGAGGGAAAAATGAAAGCAGGGGGTATTGTTGGTTCATGGTGTGTAACCCCCTCTCGTCCCTCCGCCACTCAATCAGAACCACTCACTCTATTCAACATCTTACTTTGGGCACCGCCCTAATCAAAGTCACCAAGGTGCCTCCTCTGTATGTGTCTGGCAATATCTTCCAAGGGTCTCTCAACATCCTCCCTGGAGACAAGAGAAGGTGTGGCTTGGGGGGAGGGTAACCTCCTCAAATTCAATTTTCATCACTTCACACTCTGCTCAACATCCACTACTGTATATTAGCTCTCTCATGAGGAGTTAAGTCTTAGAAAACATAAATAAACAATAGCTTTATAGGAAATTAAAGATGTATGAAAATGTGAATCCATTCATCTCATTTAGCTGTCCAAATCCTTTTGCATATTTTGCAAAGTAATAATCTCTAGCAGAATCCATTTTATCTTTTAGTGTTCATTTTTTGTCTTTGTGTCTTCTCCCTGGTTTCTTGATTACAACAGCTATGTCTCAGCTATTTTAATGGGCTACTTTAAAACACATTACACATATTTTTTCTAACTCATTCGGTTCTAATATGCTATTATCTTTTTGGTACTAGAGATTGAACCCAGGGCCTTTGCACTGACCTTCATTCCCAGCCCCTTTGTATTTATTTATTTGTTTTTTATTTGGAGAGAAGGTCACATTCAAGCCACTAAGTTGCTCAACCTCATCTTGAAATTGCAGTCTGCTTGCTTCAGGCCCCTGGAGTGCTAAGATTACAGGCATTCATCACCAAGCCTGGCTTATCTCTTTTCTTTGTATTCCTTAGATTCATTTGGTTGCTCTTTTCTGGCTTCTTAAACGGAACACTTAACATTACTAAAAAACATTGATGTATTGAAAATTATAGCAGCATTAAAACTCAAGCTATGAATTTTCTTTGGTTCACAAAATTAGTCATATTCGGTAGATTTTTAATTGCATAACACCCGATATTAATGTCCCCTAATTGTTCTGTTTGCCTTTCATTTCTTTGAAACAATTACTTAGAATTTTAAAAATTATACTGATGAGAATTTTTTGATTTTGTTTGGAATCATTCTCTATATGCATTACATTTGTGTCAGGTGATTTCTAATCTGATGTATTTGTTTTCACTTTCTTGATTTTCTTTGTCTCTTAAACTTCAAATATCTCCTGGCTTAAGAACAAAATTGCTGCTCTCCAAAACAATAATCTTCCAGCAACTGTTTCATGGTTTTCCACACATATATCGTTACTGCTGCACCTTCCACTTGCTACGGTGATTAATATTGGCTTTGCTTTCTCTGTTCAGACATGATTATTTATGAAATGTTGAGGAGGCTCCTTAACGCAGGTATTCTTGTCTGTTCAGAGTCTACCAAGTATAACATGCTAAGCTCCCACTTAGAATTAATGCAGCCTCCTGTGCGGTTTCTCTTGTCAGTCAAGTGGAGATGGAGGAGCCTTTCTGGAGTCTCACCCTCAGCTAGGACTGGAGGAAGTGCAGGATGCCTCTGGAAAAGTTCCTTCTTCTCTCTCTTCAAAGTTTTAACTTTCCCAGGCTACAGCAGGACAGGCAAGCAGTGGACAGCTCTCGTCTCTCCCTGAGCTGTGGTGATGGTTTTCGTAGTCTCCGCCCTGTCAGCTATTGCTGCTTGGCTGGTAACACTGATGCCCTGAGCCCCGTCGCTGCAGGTATTCCAGCGCTCACCCTAGCCTGGAGTGAGGGGAGGGCTGTGTGCTCCACCAGGGGAGGGAGTCCCCTGACGTGGGTGAAGTGGGCATTATTGATAGGAGGGAACCGGTGCTCACGGGCTTCTTCCCTTCCCTCGCTCCCCACCCCCACCCCAGTGGTCACACCCAGCAACTTCTTTCCAGGTCATTCTCTTAGTAAGTAGCTGTGGGTGGAGTACCCAAAAGAAGACTGGGAAATACACAAAAAAACCACAGACAAGGGTGGGGTGTGTGGTGCCCCTTTCTCTGACAGCTCCCTCCAGTTTAGTGAGTCCTGTTTGGGTAGGAGCACGGGGATTCACACACAGATGTCTCCCTAGGGGAGAATCATCCACAAGGCGCTAGTCCACTGGCCTCATTTTCTATGACCCTGCCTTCACACTATCTTTCCAAAATTCCACATATCCTCAGTGTGGCCCATTTGCCTAGAGGGGATATGAAGATCACCCTCTCAGAGGTTTTTCTCACCAACAGCTGCATAGGCCACAGAGATGGCCTGACGCTTTCCTCGCCCCCAGCTGCAGGGAAGGCAGCCCTGCGCCCCACTTCAAGCCCCTTGCCCTCGCTGAGCTGTGCACCCTCAGCCCACCCCTTCTCTTCACCTTTCACCTTCGTCATTGCCTCTGGCCCCCACTTTTGAAAATAAAAACTGTCAAACGTCTTCTGAATATGAGTGAAGCCAAAATTTTTGGAACACAAAAATTCTCAGTACCTTTCTGGGAACAGAAGAAAAGCATCCTTCATTTTATTGTGGTCCCTTATAGCTGAGAAACCAAACATTGTTATTTTAACTGGGACTTTCTTCTGCGCGTTCCCAGTAAGTCTTTGCTGGAGGTGGGGCAAGAAGAGATCAGTGTGAGTGGAAGGAGCTGAGCGCTGACAAAGCACGGGGAAGGCTCAGTCCCTCCGCAGCCCTCACGGGGAAGAAGGACGAGCAAAGCAGACTCTCCCTCGGGTTTCTCTCCTCTCTAGGTCCAGACCCAGTCCCGCAAAGAGGCAAGCCTCCCTTCTCCCCATGTATCTAAGTTGTGTGGTGGGTGTCATTGCTTTTCATTTTCTGGCTGCTACTCTATTTTCAGATTTCCATTTTAAAGAGAAGAGGGACTGTTCCACCCTTCCATTTTGTTGGGGGTGGCATTTAATCTTACCCTTTCTTCTGCGTCTTACCTCTCACGTTTTATTTGAAGAGTAGTCAGAGACAGCCGGTGTCATTAGAAAAGGCCTCATCAGGTTGTAGACAGACTCGCCCAGAATGTCGCTTGAGCCTCATGCAGATCTTCAGTACCAGGGAGGACATAATGGCCACACAACGCACCTCTCAGATCCCTGCCTCAGGGAGTCTGATTGGTGATCTTGACTTTGTCTTCCTAGCCCCACTCCTGACATTTGTTTGTGCTAGGTCTATGCTGCCCAGGAGTTCCTCACTACTAACAAGAAACTGGGAGTAGAATGCAGGCTTCATTTGGAAAACACAGGACTCCCTCAACAGATGGCTACTTCAGAGCCTCCTTTTGCTGAAACTTTCTTAGAACTACCCCACCCTCTAAGACGCTTACTATTCAGTCTGTTTTACTTCTTCCTTTGGAAGCTTGAAAGAAAGTTTTGAAAATATTGAGAACACATGAAAAACGGTGTGGAAGCCTCTGGAGGGTGTCCTGAGGATGTTAGCTTGCAGACAAACCCGGCCAATAATACGCCTCACAGGTTGTAGCAATCAGCTGTCAGCTGTCCTTCCCTTGCAAGAGCTAACACCACCCCAAAGCTGGAAGACACAGCAAGCCCAGCGCTCTCAGCAGCTGCCCCTGTTCATTCTGCTGGATGTCAGTTTGATAACAACAGAAGATATACTGGGTCTGATAAAGGAAGTGGTTATCTTGTAACAACTGTGGGGCCTATACCGTGTTAGATTTTAAACACACTTGATTGAGGTTGCTAGAACACCACTGTGGATAAGTGAGAACTCACTGGCTCGAAGGAACTTTCTCGAGACACTGAATTAACACTCTAGCAAGGACTACAGTAGACAGGGCAGACTTGTGGCTAAAGAAATCATCAGAAATCTGTGCAGAGCAATGGCCCAGATTGAGCAAAATCTAAATACTTGAGTTATCCTGGAATAAAAATCATCTCCTATTGTAGACAAGAGAACAAGGATACTCAGGAAGCCAACATGGACTTATTATGTAGCTCAGAAGAATCAGGAGAGGATTCTGTCTCCCAAGACAGCCCAGGAGACACTTCAAGGTCATCATCCGCGCTCAATGACAGTGAGAAGTTTCTGGGGTCTTCTCTGTGTGTTAGCTCTGAGCTGGAGAGGCTGTCCCACGCTCAGCAGAGCCGAGTTTGTGATAAGTCTCGATATTAAAGTTTAGATGGTGACACCTCGCTGTCAGAGGCCAGAAAACCATAATGACCATAGTCATTGTCAGGGTTAGGAATCCTCAAGGGGGCCTGAGCTTCGGGGAGTAAGAAAGATGATTAATTAATGGAGCACGTGGTTTCTAGGCACAAAATAGGAACCCAAAGACAATGCTATAAAAACCCAAAGACAGGAAACATACAGGAGGAAAAGTAAGGGTCACTGCTTGCTCAGTTCCCAGACTTAAGTCAAATTTCACGTGTGGAACTCATTGGCCCCTCTCATCCCGCACAAGAGGAGACCCCTTACCCCTTTACATGCCTTGACGATGCAGGAGTGGTAGCTCTGTTATATTTCAGTTGAACCCCCCAGCTCTGCAGAGTACTTCTTCATCAGAAGAGCCCTGACTGTAGCTGCTGTGCCAGATTTAGTCTCAGTACCAGCATAAATTTACAAGGTCTTCAGTAGGCAGGCTGAAGTTATTTATTCAGTGAGTAAATTGTTACTATTCAAATGGGAAAGAAAAGGCTAGAGACTTCTCAGGTTCAGATTATAGAAGTGGTAATTTTCACTTCCAATTTCATTTCAGAACTGTGTTAATTCCCCAACCATCATTACAGTAACTACGAAGAAATAGGAGCCACTGGGCCGTCCTGCAGAATATCACCCTAGTCGGTGATGTCAGTCAGGATGACCACAGAGAACAAGAAGGAAGTGGACGAGGCATCGGAGGTGGTTCGCAGGGAGAAGAGTAATCCCGTGGAGATCCAGGAGCCTCCTTTCTCAGTGACATTTTTCGGAGGCCATTAGTCACGGGCATGCTGTGTCATTCCCTTCCAGGCATGAGACAAACGGATACGTCTTCCATTTCCTTTCACAAAGAAGTAAACAGAAGGTTGTAGGACTTTGGGGGTTCAA
Source organism: Dinomys branickii (assembly GCA_004027595.1). NCBI lineage: Eukaryota > Metazoa > Chordata > Mammalia > Rodentia > Dinomyidae > Dinomys > Dinomys branickii. Next base: position 17,500 of record PVLD010022058.1, on the reverse strand, counting down.
AGGCAGCACCAGCTACCCAGAGAGTGCTACCTTAGCTCACACGCCACATTGATGTAAAAGGTTTCCGTCTTCGAGAGGGGCCTAGAGCAAGAAAGAACTCTGCGACAGATCTAGGTCAGTGTGAAAGCAGCCCTGCCTATTAGGCAATACAGTCCAGCTTTATGGACCATGCATTCCAGACAGTGATGGGGAAAGACACAGGGCAGAGCTTATGGGAAGCCCGATAGGAGAACCACAATTCAGACCCTTGGCATTCTGAAGCAAGGCTGACTTCAGGCTTTGTTGAACCAGACCCCAACATAAACCACTGGACCATGAGGCACCAAGCTCTGTGCATCCAGAAGTGCCCGTTCAGAGAAGGGGTGGGTGGTAGTAGGCCTGCCAAGTAATAAAGGTGAATAGGTCTTGCTTGCTGAGGGTCTCCCAGCCAAAGACTGAGCAGAGAGGGGTAGAGTTCAAGTTCATTCCTACAAGAAACAGCAGTTTTGGGGCGGAATACTTGGGTGAGGTACTTTGGTTGGAGCACTCATCACCTGCTTGATGGGAACTTCCTGGGAAGTGCACTGCAGGTCAGGGCATGTTGAGCGTCCTTCTGCCAGGCTGTCCTTCCCTCACATATTCCTGTCTCTGCACACCATCATGATTCCTTCTCTCCTATTCTGACAGGGACTTAGTAAACTTCTGGTACATAAAATCCTGTCTTGATGTCCGCTTTTGGAGGTCCCAAACTGATACAGAGGAGACCTCAGGTATTATCCAAATAGAAAAAAGCCATAAAGAGTAAAAAAAAAAAAACCCAAAAAACCCCCCTCCTTTATAGAACTGTTTTTCTTAAATAATTTTCCCCTAATCTCTGGTAAATAACTTCAAGTAATGATTTGCTGTCTCCTACACGGCCTCTATACTCAGAGAATCAGAATTCCATTTCCCAAACTTGTCCACGGCAGAATAGAAACGCTGAAGCGGACCAGCAGGGTTGAAGAACTGAGCCCCTGCGTATTGAGGCGGCCCACCCCAGACAGCCCCGTCTATCCTCGGGCTTCATTCTAAATCACTTTCATAATCAGCTGACTCTGAGAACAAAGGGAAGCTTGCTGATCACAGTCCTGTGTGGTCCCTCTGTTCCAAAAATGTGTTTCCTCCCTCCCTTTAATTTCATTCTTATTAGTGCTGTAAATGAGCCATCAGGGAGCAGTAAGGACTGCTCCCAAACACGGCCCACCCTGGACGAATGCTTGTGTGGCTCTGATAAGATTTCAAGGTCCACCCTGCCCTCAGCTTTTATGATTTGATATGCAGAGCCGCTTAGGAGTTTGATGGAAATATGTAGAAGTGAGAACCCCACTGCACTAATCACTACTCATCTGAGCTGGAATTAGCGATCGCTTTTCCCAAATACACCCTCACTTTTAAGTAAGGAACCACCTGATCCATTTTTTCAAATTATATGTATTTATTTAAACTTCGTGAACAAAACCGTATGCATTTATCATACATATCATGATGACCTGGAGCACATGCAAAAAGCAAAAATTATCCAGGTTGACACCAACTGCTTTCTCAGCATTCTCTGGAGGCGTCTATATCCTGGCTTTATACAAACACATACTTTTTGGTACTCCTCCTCACGTAGGAGGAGGTGTTTACCATCTCAACCTGTTGCGCAAGTTGTGTGTTACATCGAATGCTGATTCCTTGTGATATTCATTGTTCTGTGAAAATTATTTCATGATGCAGTCAATGTAGGAAAACCTGGCTTAACACACACACACACACACACACACACACACACACACATTTTGATTTCAGGTCTTCTTAGGATCTGTAAGACAAGTAAAAGTATCGTGAAGATCCTTGAGGGAGACGCAGTATATAATATTTCTCAAAGTTATTTCACACACTCCATCCTGATTCCTGCAGAATAACTTCCTGCAAGTGATACCTCCACGACAGGCATCCACAGAATTCAAGGTTGATGATAAGAAGGGAGGAAAGTACCCTTTTTGTCTGAAAAGATGAATCCGTGTTATCCTTCCATGAAGCTTTCTGCAGCCAAAGTTCTCCAAACTAGGAATAGTTTGATCTGAAAGCCCTGGTGCTTCCGTGGCAAGGTAAGTGTGTTCCACTGTAGTCCTTGTCTCCAGCCCGAAATGTCACCAGGTCCAGGCTGTGAGGTGAGCAGTTATTTTCATCCCTGCTTCTCCCCAGATGGAATTGAGTCCTGTCAAAAACAAAGCTCACACTGTCCGAGAAATCAGGTCACAATGTGAACTCATTTGGCAAGTGAGGGTAATGGATTATCCCTGTCTCCTTTGGCAACACTGAACTCCCAAGTTCTTGCTAAGTAAACTCTTCCTGTTTGTGACACACTATATGCCACGAGTCCAGATGGCCCTTCTGTTTGGAGGCCTCCTAAGTTGTAGTTTATCTTCAGATCTGTTGCACATCACCATCCAGCCTTTAGCAACTCCCTCCAAGATGCACACACACTGAGGCTTCCTGGTATGTGCTGTGGTCTAAGCATAACCTGGATGGCGTGAGAGGGATCATTCTTTCCTATTACTCTCAAGTTAGGGGCTCGTTTCCATGAAAATCAGCCTGACAGACGTAAGCAGGGAAAACAGCTTAAATCATTTGAGCAGATTAACTTCTTAGCTGATGTAGCAAATCCTGGATATTAAGGATTCAGAGGAATTATCCTTGTTGTTGGATTTTTTACCCTCTTGTGGCTCAGCCTGACAGTGGGACATAGTTTGCTTTTTAAGTATTCAGTGTAGCTAGCCACAGGGGATAGTTGGTGGCATAGAGGAAACTGTCGTCACACTGTGGAATATTCAGTTCTTACCTACAATTTCCTTAAAAGTGGTAATAAATCTTCACATAGCCCTGAAGATTTATTTCAATATTTATTCATGTTTATGTATTTTTTGCTAACTTCCTTCTGCGGATCTGAGAATGTGGATTTAGTCCAACACTATGAAATGTCACTAAACATACAAGACTTGTTTCTCTCCACATGTTGCTCATTCTGTGTCAGTTTCCAAAAACTGAACCCTGCTGCCACTGCTATAGTGCTAAGACATCTGATTTTGCTCTTCCCGCTTGGTCAGTTTGTGCTGCAGAAGCGAGCCACTGGACATGAAGAGGACTATTTGTTCTGGTATAACAGGTAGGGAGAGAAAAGGTTTATGTCTTAGTTACTTGTCTCTCATTGCTGAGACAAAATACCCGATGCCCAAAATTAAGGAAGGAAAGGTTTTATTTAGCTCATAGTTTGTGGAGGTTTCAGTCCATACTCAGCTGGCTCCAAGGCAGAGTGGCACATGGCAGAGGGCAACAGTTCATGGTGGTAGAAAACAGCAAAAGCAATCAGAGCAAGATGGAGGAGCAGCAGCCAGCAGCCTCTTTTCCTCCCTTACATTGTATGCAGACTACCCGGCCAAGGGCAGGTGTATCACTCCCACCCATAATTCCAGCACTGAACCATGAATCAATCATAAATCTAGAAGCCCACCCCAGGACTGCATGAGGATTTGGGGGGACAAGCAGACACAAGCCATAATCTACAGGATGAGGCTAGAGTAAAAAGGCGTTAAGAAGGGATGGGGTGGAGAGAAGCGAACTGGACAGCATGATGAGAACTGGAACATACCCAGAAGTCCCGTGGTCTCTAACTTTCTAAAATGCACAGTCTTACTACGTGCAACCACTCTGTGGCTTAACTGCATGTGGTTTGAACAATGTCTCTTTCCTAAGAAAAACATTTATGCTTCTAGCCTTCAAAGAGAGGAACATACCTGAATTTTCTGGGGTCCTCTTTATTTTTAAAGAAGTCTGATGAAACTCACAGAAAATTTCGTGAGGTAAAAAGTAATGAATGGGAATGAAGGCACAATGAGTCCGATGCCGCCCTACTGCGGGCATGAGTAGGGCAGTGAGCAAGGCATCCACGCAGGAGGGCCTTGCTCCAGGCAGCGAAGCTGGAAGGCACATTGGGCACACTGGACAGAATGTCTTCCTCTGCGGGTCACGGGGTCCTCTCGCCCATCAACACTTTCAAAGTCAATTTACAGGAGGGCAAAACTAGGGTTAGATGCTGGTAACCCATCTGCCCTCCTTAAACGGCGGTGCTTGTCTCGACTGAGCATAGTTGCCTCTAACTCCCTAGAGATGGAGTGAAAACTCCCTCATCCGTGCAGCATTTGCGCAGCCTTTGTGCCTAAGTCTGTTGTTATCACCCTGCTCACCTGCTTCCTGTCTCCTGTATTAAGCTAATTGTGGAGGCACAAGAGCGTGTTACACTCGTCTCGCTTCCTCCATGCCTAGCGCAGTGCTAGGTGTTTAATAAGCACTCGAGCATTGTTGGTCACATGCAATTGAACTGAAGTTTGCCACAGTAGGCGAGGTGAGGGAGGTGTAAAACCTCCTTTATTTTCATGCTCTGAGGGAAATTCAGTTCTTAGATTGTTAAGCTTCCCTTTCCCACCTGCAGTCAGAAATCTGTCAACTCCAGCTAGGCTTGCACGGATATGCAAACCTGTCCAGAGCTCAGACTGAAAAGCCAAGGCTCTGGTCCCGTAGTTCACAGCGTGAAGGAGCCAATCTGAGTTTGTACCAGCCACTAGCTGCCCCTTGTCCTTGTCAGACAGAAGAAAAATAGATACATGACCTACGGCTGTCATGGTGACAGCGCTCGGGCTACCCAGAATAGTACAAGCTGTTCTTCCTTTTCTCAACAACGAACCTGGGTACGGAAAACCCATTAGTGCATCTCGGCGGTGCTCTCCCTCTCCGTCTGCGTCCTCTCGCTGCAGGAAGGACTTTAGGCCTCTTTCTTTTTCTGGGCTAATTACCGAAAGGGGCACATACTGCAACTGATAGGAGGGGATCACACTCATGAGCAAAGCTCACCAACAATGTCTCCCCCCGAGAAGTGTCCACGCCAAGCTTCGCATGGCTGTTTCGTCCGTTACTCCCAATCAAAGCCAACTCCTACTTCATTTATTAGTACGTGTAAAGCATCGAAGCCTTTCTCTCCATCCACCAGCAGGGAAACAGCAACAAACGTCTTCTCGGCTTGGTCTTCAGGCTGCTCCTTACTGATATGTACAAGCAGAGAAGCTCAAGGCCAGGGTGGCTGGGTAGCACATGGCAATCCCTTGCTGCTGTCGGGGCTACGCAGGCAGTGAGTTCACACTGGCTCATTCTTTCCTTGAGCCACTATTTCCTAAATGTTCCCTGTGGACAGATGTCCCTATTTTGTCACTGTTCAACTCCCACCTCCAGTGAGGTGGCTGGATAAAAACTCAGAACTGGTGGGGGAGCTTGAGGGGGGTTAGAACTCATTCTATGTAAATGCTCTGATTCTTCAGGTAAAACTCTGCAGAGCTGATTATTTACAGACTAATCTTATTTTCCTAAGAGGGAAAATTAAATCTATTTTGAGAAATATAGCTTGAACTATTGTTTTCCCTCCTGGGCCCTATTTAATCATTTCAAAAACACTTTCCAGACAGCTTAAAAATCCTTCTAAGACTTTCAAAGATAACACATTATCTATAACCATGACACACAGCTCTGCAAGCCCTGTTTCACTGTAGGAAAATTTTCTTATTGAACTCCCAAATTTCATGGAAAGGAGAAGGAAGAATTTTATGATTTTAGAAGTCAGGTCCCTTTCACCTACACATATGCCTTCAGGCGGGACAGGCAAACATCCTGGCAGGGTTTTGCATCTCCAGGAAGGGGCAATAGTACCCTCTAGTGGTTCAGTTTTGTCAAGCTGCTGCTTGCGTCTATTCTACCTTGGCAATTGCGAGACAGTTTGTTCTTTTCCTAACTTCGCCGCTGATAGACAGGAGCAACTTGACCTGAGTTTGAAGATTACTTCAACACTCTTCCTCTTGGAAAGAGTCTCTTCTTGGGTCATTACATTCTTGTGTGCATAAAGTACTGGACTTTGCCGTAAGCGAGCTGAGATTTTAATTCTGATTTTCAGGAAGAGCAGCACTTGCCACTTATTTTCTCTAAACCTCAATATGAGAATGGTTAGGAGGTTGAAATAAGCAAATGTGCTAAGATGTGACATGAAGAACAGTCATAGAAAAAACACACATTGAATAAGTGTTCAGTGCAGAGCTGGTGTAGATATTTTTTTTTCTAATCTAGGTATCAGAAGTGAAATTTAATAGCTAAATGAGATCCAAGTGAAACATAATGGGAGGGACATAGTGATTCTTTAACAAGTCTTTTGGTCTTTATAAAGTAGTGAATAATATGCCATACAGAGATAGTCAAGCAAAAGTTATGCTCTACATCTACCGGAACCTTCTGCATACATCTGTGGTCAGCTGTACAGCACAATCTCCTGGTTCTTTTCACTAAGGATATGTTCATTGGAAAACATCCGATGAAGGAAAAGATTCAGAATAGACCAGTGGCAGAACTAAGACTGTCACCTGAACAGACCATTCTTTATGTGATAGCCTCATATTGTTAGATAATTGGATTCAACCAAAATAAACATGCTGTCTTCCTTAATTCTGTTCATGACAATGCAGAGTGGGGCTCTCAAGACTTCTGAGTGACAGCTCCTCTGAGTGACCAGTTTTCCCCTTGGGCTGTGACGATATCTAGGGTGAGTTATTTTATTTTCACTCTGAGAACTGAATTGGGAGCTGAAAACATATGTTACTATATTTTTGGAGGTACAGCAGACCTGATTCAGCACCATTACACATGTACGAATTGCTTTACACCCATAAAAGTGGCATGGTCATGTGATAAAGGAAACTAAAGTGTAGGACCAGCAGTCTGTCAACTTCATTGTTATTTTAAACAATCCTGATTCTACCACATAGCATCTGGCTTCCAGCAAGTCGTTTGATCAGAGCTTGAGTGCTGCTATCACTGAGAGAGAATTATACCAATAACAGAAGGCTGTCGTGAAGATCTGATAAAATGGCGTGAGAAAGAGACGCAGCCAGGATGCCGGCGTCTGTGTGTGTTCAGCAGAGGACACCTGTCGATTGACAGTGTGAAATCTTCTAAAACTGATAAGGACTTTAAAACAATAAGAATTAAACATGGCAAAACCACTTTAGAATCTTACATTTCTAGGTGTGCTTAACACTACACTTGACCACTCAGCTAGCAAAGTCCAAAGGTCACAGTGTCGTCCTGCTCATCGCTGTGGGAAATAATGGATGAGGGGTTTGCACGTGGCCGTTGTGCAAGGCAAGCCGTAATTGCATACACTTCTCAGATGGTCTCCAGGGCCTCATCTCAAACGCCGTCCTTATGAGCGGGAGCGTCGGCCAGTGACCTCATAAAACTGTAGAGCAGTCTGTGTCACAGTGCTCCGGGCCGGCTGGCAGGCTGCTCCAGAGCACATGCTGCTCCTAGCTGTCTGCCCTCAGCGGGCTGGTCCCAGCCTTGGAGCTCCGCCAGCCGAAGAGCGGCATGCTGCGTGCTTTTTGTACCACAGGGTGGCGCTAGAGAGTAACTCGGATTATGACTCCTGCATGTCTTTGGCTTGCTTCAGTGATGGATCATGACAGGATTGCCTTGAAAGCGGAAAGGAACAGTTTAAAACAGTTTCCCCTTCACGCTCACTTTAAACCAACTTTAAGATATATGTTTATTAGTGCACACTGACTTTTAAAAACGGTTGAGTTCCACTTGATATTTTCATAAAAGCATAGGACATACGTTAGTCCTACCCATGCCCACCAGAGCCCTTTCCTTCTCCTCCCCTGTATTCTCCTCCTCTAATACAAATCTCTCAGAAGGAGATTTTTAAATTTACTTTTTAAAATCAACCTTTCCCTTTGGCTTGTAATTCCTGAGACAAATGCTATGCTGAGTTTATTATCATTTATTGACAAAAGGCAGGAGGATGAGGCAGGGAAGCTTCCAATTAAACACCAAGCAGCCGGGTAACTGCGCCAGCCCTAGTTTTAACAAGGACAGCGTGTATTTAGAAAACTCTGAAGTGGCGCAGTTTCCTAGCAGGCGAGCAGGAAAGGATAGGGCAGGAGGGCTGGCTAGAAGCCAGCAGGAGGTGGGACGGACGGCGTGGTGGCAGGGGCAGACGGCCGAGCACGGACTGCAAAGGGCAGCACTGGGGCCTTCGCCTCGTGGTTCTGAAGCGCCCCACCACGCACCAAACTGACACCCGGGGGTGGGGACCGTGGGGGTGAGGGACGTGAGGGGGTGGCTCCCACGCAGCGGACAGCTCTCCTTTCGCTCTCAGCAGAACGTTGCTCCGACCGCCATTCTGTTCAGTAAGAACCGCATCCTTCCTGCAGCCTTTAGGCCCTGAGAGAGAGATTTGGCCGTAGAGCCCTGAAGAACTGCGGGACTTGGCCTGGTTGATTTTGAGGACTAGACATAAGACTGGAGGCTGTGATGACTAAATTCCTGCTGTCAAGATTCGTGGGCTTGTTAAAAAAAATAAAGCTCAGATGGAACTATGTCCCCAACACAGGCAGCAGCCAGATATGGAAGGCAAAACCAATGTGAAACTGGGAAGCAAAACTCAGGCAGGACTTATATTAACCACTGGCTGCAGATGAGAGCAGTTGCGTTACTGACTCACCAGGGCTTGAACCAGAGCTCCCCACTCACTAACCTGCCATCTGCCCCCTACCATCTCCCCTGAAGCAGTCTGTTGATGTCTCAGCTTGGTCTTTATTAACCCAAATGCACACCCAAAGTCTTGTCCTACCATTATTTCTTAGGCACAAATAGCACCTCAAAGTTGAGTGGGGCATCTGGGCAGACAGAATGTGGAGGAAGAACAAGGCTTTGATCAGCCAATTTCCTCACACAGGTGCTCAAATGTAAGAATCTCAGAGACCAAGTACTCTGTGTACGTCTCACTGAAGCCTCACTTCAGCACCTCGAGAGCCACTGGTAGAGGGCAGAGAGCAGCGGGCCTCGGGAAGGTGCAGAGTTTACCCTGCTCTCCCAGAACAAAGCCAGGAGGAGCCTGTGGGGTTTCCCTGCTGGCCCGTCTCTGACACTGTGTGGGATTCTCTGGACCACATTTCTGTATGACATCAGCACCAGCAGACCTCACCACTTCCTGCCTGGTTCCTCTCAGGCCTTGTCACCAGCTCTCCCCAACTGTGTCATTGTGACCTCCCAGTCTGGATAGAAAATAATGTGGGGTGGCCAGCAGCCAGGTACAAAGGAAACAAGGGCCTGAGTAAGCCGGCTTGGTGGGCTCCTTCCTCCCGCGTGACTCTCTGGGGGTGGAGTCCTCCTGCAGACAGAGGGCGCTCGCCAGTAGGGAGGTCTACACTCATCTCTAAGCCTGCAGGCTGCCTCAACCTGAAAGTGGACAAAGTCGCCGATATACCCATGCTGAAGAGTTTGGACAGAAGTCTCGCCATGGCTTCCTCTCAGTTCACTCTGTCTGGGGCCTGTTCCACTCTTCCCCTCCCAGCGTGTCGCTTGCAGCCCTGCTGAGGTTGAAGTGGTAGCAAAGATTCACTTAATAAATGTGTTCATTTGAGATCCTCATGTGTGCCAGTACCTCTGACAGCACTGCGTGATAACTCCTTGGGGTGCAAAGTTTGTACAAAATCTTTTTCATGGCAGTAGGAACACAAATATTATGATCAGGCCACCTAAGGGAGACGCAGTGCTTCACGCTCCTTGCTGCGGTATTTCCAGTCTTCTCTGTGGGCTGTCATGTTCCTGAACTATCTAATGTGTTCCTGCTCCCCCTCAGGTCAGGGACCCAGCTGTATTTTTCCTTTTGTCCAGTACAAGAGTTTAAAGCCAGGGCCTTCATATGTAGCTACATCCCTAGCCCTTGAAAATGTTTTCAATTTTTACTTTGAGACAGTGTTGTTAGGTTGCCCAGGCTGGGCTTGAACATGTAATGCTCCTGCCACAGCCTCCCAGGGTGCAGGTGTGCCACCTGGATGATATTCTTAAAACCCCACCCAGCTGGATGATATTCTTAAAACCTAACGAACTGACCCCTTTTCTGGATCTTTTCTCAGACCCACCCTTGTCTAAAGGTACCACATCTGGGTCTCTCTCCTTGGTAGTCTATGTAGATCCATTCAGGGTACTGTTGATAACTGGTTAAGCTCTCTGGGACAGCAGGGCTTGAAGGAGGAGAGAGAGTCCATGCTCAGTGCTTCCTGAATTGTCTCAGGAAGGCAAAGTCTTCAAGAGGAGTGTGAGGACACACACCTTTGTCAAGTAGACTGTCAGGAACCCCAAGACCTGAGACCCAGGACAACAGCCAGGTCCCATGTGCAAAGGCTCACACATGCCTTTGGAGGGCAGAGTAATTGGTCAGACCAGAAGCATCTGAAGCATCAGTGAGAAGCCAGCGGTTGGACTCCAGAGAACTCTGCCAGCAGAGGTCCAGTCTGAGGCCCCACATCCAGAGGCCAAGATCAGCTCCAGACCCAGCACATTCCTGAGATTAAATATGGACACTACCGCAGACCTGGTGAGCACCAGAGGTACTTCACTGCTTTCATTGTCCCTTGTGTTCTGATGGCTGTCCCTCTCCGGTCTGGTTGGGTGTCATCTTGTTTTCTTCTGCATCCTGTAGTTTTTGTATTTTTCTTTTTTTCCTTTCCTCTCTTTCTGTCACATCTTTTTTCTTTCTTTCTCCTCTCCCGTTCATTTTCATTCTCTTTCTCTGTTTCCCTGCTTTCCTCAGTGTTCAGGCCTCTTACCCTTTTTTAATTTTTTTTTTTAGCAGACCCACTTTCTCTCTTTCCTCAACTACTTCTTGCATTTAAACTTCCAAGTGAGTGAACACTGCCGCTGCCCTTTCTGACTATGCCTTTGTGTTCTGTCTTATACTTGCCCTTCTGTGTCCTCCAGTGTCCCAAAACTTGGGTGACACCCTTCCATCTCCAGCCTTGACTCTACTACATTTGACCTCACTTATCACTGCAGCCAACCTTCTAGACATCTCAATCCCCTTCTCCTGATAGAAGGGTAAAAGCACCTAAGGGGGAAATCAATGCTTACAAGTGCACAGTACATGTTTGACTTTGTCACATAATTCTACCCCTTGGTCAGAGGTAACTGCTTAATGGTTACCATAGTTCATCAGTAGTTAAGCTATACTTGAAACTATTGTTATTACTAACTGTACTACTTTAGCCAGGATGTCATACATGGTATAAACAGTTTTTCTCCCCTATATGATAACACTGTGATTGTATGAGGTCTTGATCACCACCACAGCACCCCCAGCCCAGTATCAGAGGACTAGGAACTAAGCCAAATAATAATCTTGCATCCTTTACAAATTGGGAAGCTAGGGCCTTGGGATAGCTATAAGAAACCACCTACATCTGGAAGACATCCCTGAAGAACAGACATACTCTAGGGAAACCTAAGTACTCATAATAAAGTTATATACCATAAGAAACTGGCAAATATCAATATACAAGATAAAATAGAAAATAGAAAATGACAAGATACGGAAGCAAAATGCAACCCCAGACCCTTAGCTGGAGACAGCACAAATGACATAAAGAAAAAATTCTTCACAAAAATAATGGCAGGAGACTTCCCAAGTGTGGATGAAGAATTTGACATACAAATAAATGAAGCATTTAGGACTCCAAACACCCATGATCAAAATAAAACTACACCAAAACATATAATAATTAAGATTCCAGAAATTCAGCACAAGAACAGAATATTAATAGCTGTTAGAGAAAAGAAACAGATCACCTATAAAGAAAAGCCCATCAGAATCATGGCAGATTTCTTTGTCAATACAAACCCCCAAGTCAAGAAGAGCTTGGAGTGAAGTATTTCAAGTCCTGAAAGAAAACAACTTCCAACCCAGATTGATGGACCCTACACAACTATCTTTCAAAATTAATAGAGAAATAAGATATTTCCATAATAAAGAACAACTGAAGAGATTTATGAACACCAAACCAATGCTACAAAGAGTACTGAAAGATATTGTAGAGATAAAAATGACCACAATTCCAAGAACAATGACAGAAAGAAACCACCACACAGGGCAAGCAATTAAATAGTGGGGAAAAATAGAGAACCAACAGCAGGAAAATACCATGACCAAGATAAGCCAATACATATCAGTCATAACAATCAATGTAAATAACCTCAATTCACTGATAATTGGTTGAGATTCAACTCTAATTAAAACTGCATTTAAAAAACATTTTATAACTGCACTTAAAAGGATGGCAGTTGGTGGGTGACTGGAAGGGTCGAGCTGCCTCATGAGAAGGATGCAGGTCCAGAATATCCCTGTAATTTTCAAATAACACCATTTTACTTAATATTGTGTTCCACTGTCTGTGGAAAGAACCATGTCCTGGAGCATGCACACATCACCTGGTTAACTCAAGACAAGCTGGATGTTCTTTGATCTCACCATGATCCAGAAGTCTCCTCTGCCGGTTCAAACACAGGTACTATTTCTCAAATTTCCAGAGTTCCATGGGAGACTCTACAGCATTAGAAAATTCTGGTGCTTCTCCTAATTATAAGGAGCACTGTCCTTGGGTACATGAGGGTGCAGTGGATGCCACTGGCACTTCTCCCAGGTGCCTTCCCTTTGTGTTCCTCCCCAATGTCTGCTGGTTTGTGTGTGCTGCACCCGGCACTCTCGTGAGGCTTTGCTGAAAGTTCCCTGGGAGAGGGAGTCTACTGGAGGCAGCACTTGGCCAGTGACTGTGGAAGTCAGTTCAGAGGTGCCCTTCAGAGTTCCTCTGCAGCATGAGATGGAAGCTTCCTTAGGAGCATTTTTGCCTAAATTACACAGTTGCTTGCCTTTCTCCTGCCCTGTTGTACAGTCCCCACCTGTGTATCAGTTTTCCTGGGAGCATTTCTTCACTAATCATATGAGCTCTCTTCCTGGGGTCTCCTTGTAGGGATCTGTAAGACAGGGTACATGAAGAAAGTAACCTTGCTTCAGTCTAAGTGCCAATCTCTCTAAAATGTGTATTATTCCCCCCGAAGCCTCCTTGACCTGCAATGACAATCCACATTTCCCCTCTCCCACACACGTCTAGTGTCTCGTTCTGGGGTTCTCCCAACATTTACCAGACTGCCTGTCTGACCCAGAACTCTTGGAGGACAGAAATAGCATCTTAGCTATTATCTGGATTTTAAGTCAAATAACTGAATAAAACATGCATTGATCTCAGCAGCTCTGCTGTGAGTGGAGGTACGGGAAAGTCACTGGAATGGATATAACTACAGATATCGCTGTGGCAAAGCGCAATACAAGACAAACTGAGTACTGTGTTAGGTTTATTTTCTGACAATAAATTTCACATGGATTGCTTCTGCGATTCTTACAAAATATTGTAAAATGTCGTGAGAATACAGCTCTGATGTCTCCTAGGAGGAGGAATTGGGAATGACAATCAGCTGGAGATAGTTTATAATTAATGCCTAGATTCTAACTGTAGTCACAAATGAATTGCTTGGAGAAGTCATCATATCCTTACAATGTCACAACCCTTGGCCAGACTTCTTAGGGGACACTGTTTCTCATTAAAAAAAAAAAAAACCTAATGACTTTGTAATACAGCAAATGCTTTTACCAATCACAAACATTACCAGAGGACTTCTGATTTGTTCTCATTTAGAGCCATTCAAAAGCTTGGAGAGGGCCTTGACTGCTGCTCACACGGGCTTTATTTATAAAGCCTCACCAAACTTCCATACAAGCAGTGAAAGATCGATGGCTTAAGAAAGAAAGCCTTATGTGTATCCTGAGGTCACAACTAACTGTGTTAAGGATTTGTAAGAAATGATAATTAGGTCCCAGCATGGACAGTACCAGGCAGAAGTAGCAAACTGAGACAGGGAGTTTGTGTTTTGCTCATTAGTGAAGTTGCATGTCAAAAGAAGTGACAGAAACCCTGGGTAGATGGATCTTACCAGTGGATCATGAAGGACAAGTGCACTGCTCCTTAGGAGAAACCAGATATTCTAGAGCAGTCAATGGATTAACAAGAGCTGGCAAGTGATTAATTTATTATTTACTTGTTGAGCTAAAGGATAATTTTCTCCTTAAATGGTTCAAGTCACTGTCCTCCAAAACAGACATGGAATTCATTCAAGAACCACCCAGGGAATGCACAGACTGTCAATTTTGTTTTGTTTGTTTATCAGGGATTTTGTATGTCCTCCCCAAGAAATAAAGCAAAGTTACAAATTACCACAGGAAACTAGCTATTAACACAATTTAGTCCAGGTTTCATTTTCTGCTCTGAAAATGTTGAAGAATCTCTCCAGCACTGATTGTACAGCTTTCTAGGATAAAACAAGTCTTTACAAAACTAACCTGTATTTACTAAGCTTGTCACATATAGATAAATTGCTCATGTTCCATTTCTATTACTGCTACTGGAAATAGCATCCAGAACATTGCAATAAACACCATAAATTTCAAATAAAAGTTTTATGAACATGATCTAATATGGTCCCTGGCCTAAACATATTTTGATGCTGTAATAAAAAGATACAACATTGTTATGATCAAAAGTAATAAAATGCCTTGAAATTTTTCCAGATATTGTTCAAGTATGGTTCATGTTTTCACAGAACAGCAACTATGTGGCAGGGTCAACTGCCCACATCCAGAGCAAACACTGCAATTATCTGTAGGTCATTTTTCTCCAGTGATTCTACAGGAGCTTCGGGGTCTTTCTTAGGTTAATATTCCAGATACTATGTACCAATTGTATCAGAGAAACATGAGTTAAAACCCAGATACCATTAGGTTTTTATGAATTTAAGTTGGAGTGGTTTAACACATCATGGAAAAGAGGAATTTTGGAGCCACTCTGCTGTGAATTTAAAATGCATTAACTCATGTCATCCTCACAAAACCTCAGGGCAGGAGGTGACATTAGTTTTTCATGTGTAGAACTGTGATAATGAGGTCCAGGAAGGCTAAGAACCTGGGTGAAGAATACACAGCCAGTACTTGTTAGAGCTGACTCAAGTCCATGCAGTGTGGCTCCATATCCAGTACTCTGAATTACCAGGCTAAAAAGAGCTCAGAAGTGGGAGATAACATATATAGATCAGAAAAGGTAAAATCATTGAAATGAAGAAGAAATAAAATGAAAAGACAAGTGAGAGCAGAAAGAAATCCATATTTATAATTTTTCTAGTTTAATAGCTTCTCTTCAAAAGTGTTAATCATACAAACACACAAATACACATACACATGGTGCGATAGAAAAAATATGTTTAAATTTTAAAATAATGTATTAAAAATAAAGGATGCATTGCTAATAAGGCGCCTCAGAAGACGCTCATCTGCTTCGAACACGCTCATCATTCTTGCGACCTTCTGAGTGTCCTTAGTCCTCCTTCCTGAGTGTCTTTGTGCTGTCATGCTGGTTTTGACGTCCTTACTCAATTCAAAACTTTTACCTTTGATAGTCATTTTAACTTTAGGGATTAGCCAGAGGTTATTCAGTGCCAGAGGAGTGAGTAAGGTCGATGAGGACACTTCGTAATGTCTTTACCAGCCTGACTTCCCACTAGATCGCTCTTGGCACCAGCATTAGCCATGTTTTACTACATCTTGGTCGACATTCACAAAAGACTTCCAGAACTGCTGCAGAAGATGGCAAGAACAATCGGGTACACATATGTTCAAAAGAAGAGTCTTTTGAGGAGGCCTAATAACAATGTGCCTTTTACTGCAATAATTTATTTTAAATTAAACATTCACTCTAGAGTTTGACTGCTTCTCTGTGCCTCTGTGTGTGTGTATGTGTCTGCATTTGCGTATACACTGCTACTTACATACCATGGTAGACTACATGCATGTATGTGTGTATATAGTCTTTGACATGTTAACAAATTGTAGCAGCACAATGATAACAGGTGAACATTTTAAATATAAGAAACATCCCCAAATTTGACTTTTTCCAATTATTTTGATGAAAGCCTATTTTCTGAAGAGTAAAGGATAAATGTCATATGATGAATCACAGACTACTGAAAAGGTCAAGGCAAAAGCAGAGTATCGCTGTGGTTCTTTTAGTCTGAGACACAGTAATAAGTAAACTTAATTTATTCTGAACAAGATTGTTCTCACAGTGATGAGTCTATTTTCATGGACAATAATTAGGAAAAAAATGCAGAGCAGTAAAGTTCAAGATTCACTTCCTGAATATCAGTACCAAGGTTTTCTCTCGTGATCTAGGAAAAGAATTCGTGATGTTCTGTGCATTTCCTAGAGGACCTGCCTGTCCCTTCACCTACAGATTCTGTTCCTACCACTCAGTGTGACTGGGGAACAGTGACAGGAGCTTGATAACCCCCCAGGTGGGCGTTAGGAAGAAGGAAGATGAAATAGCTCAGATTCTGTACATACCAATCGCTATGGGTGAGTGTTGCGGCCCCTGCTGTCTCCCAATCCATATGGAATCTTAACTCAGTGGTGTTTGAAGGTGAGGCCTCGGGAAGGACGAAGGTGAGAGGCGAAGGCCTCGTGAGTAGCATCAGTGAGCTCAGGAAACAGACCCCTTCCACCACGTGTGAATACACGCCTTCTGGGAATCAGTCCGCCCAGACACCCAGTCTGCTGATGGACTTTCTAGCCTCCAGAACAATGAGAAATAAGTTTCTGGTGTTCACAGTCTACCAGACTACACTATTTTTAAAAATAGCAGTACAGATAGACTAAGATACCCCTCTGTAGTATCCTAGATGGCACTACAATTTCTTAGAAAGTACTATGGTCATTATGAATATATACTCTCCTTAGTAATTGTAACCACCTGTGCCACTAAACAAGACGGTCTTAATAGGTTATTTTCATGAGCACTTGTAAAATATGAGTCCCTATTCACATGATTCAATTATTCTCAATAAATTGATTATCCATAAAATGACATAAGTATATTTTTTTAAAAAACTACCATATACTAGGCTAGTGTAAACAAGGTTGTACACAAATACACAAAAATTGACTCCAATATGAAAAGTTTTTGATAAATGTTACCATCAAATTCATCTTAGGTGTTTTAAAAAGTATCTCCAAAGCTGGGCGTGGTGGCACGCCCCTGTAATCCCAGCACTCCGGAGGCTGAGGCAGGAGGGTCCTTGTGAGTTCAAAGCCAGCCTGGGCTACAAAGTGAGCTCAAGGCCAGCCTGAACTGCGTAGTGAGACCCTGTCTCAAAAAGACAAAAAAAAAAAAAAAAAAAAAAAAAAAAAAAAAAAAAAAAAAAGTATCTCCAAGAACTTTTATAGCCATAGCTATCAACACAGAGTAAGGGAGAAAATACAGACAATCGTTCTAATGAATCATGAAAAATGTATTTGCCTTGTGGGACACATCTTTCAGAGAGTTGGTTCATGATGTATCTCTCACCTCATCTTACTACAAATAAAAATAAAGACTCAGACTATGAGGCAATGTCTTGTACCATAATAGATGTTTAGCTGAATCTTCAACCTCATTCCATTTTAGGACACTGGGCTGTATTCCTGCAC
>PVLD010022057.1:0-30092 GCA_004027595.1 Dinomys branickii | reverse complement strand
CTAAATTTGCATGTCTGTATATGGGTCCATACATCTACAATTCGAAGATATCAATGGATAAAGCAACAACTACTGTTGAGACCATATCACCTTGTCTATAGATTAGTTGTGATTGTACTATTTTCTATGATAATGGGTGTCTGTTTGTCAATATGTTTTTGTACTTTTATGTTTCTAAAATAAAAAAAAAAGAAAAATAGAGAACATTATAAATATGACAATAATTACAGAAAAATATGTAGATCAACAAAAATATAGATTTAATAAGTTATTTGAAAACAGAAAATTAAAAAAAATTAACTATCAACAATGTTGAAATAGGCAATTATATGTAGACATAATTTGTATTACATATGTAAATAGCTGCAGATACAGATAAAAGTATTTTTCTGTGAATTTACCAAATGCAAATTAAACATATTTAATTATATACATATGTATATATAAAACAAAAATCTTTCTATCATTTATTTGTATATTTATCTAACTCTCTATAATCTGGTCTAGGGTGAAATTAATAATGTATTGTACCAAGGAAATCAGAATGCCAGGGAATTTCAGAATTTTCTGTTTCTGTTCAGACTTTCAAGCAGTGTGTGTTTGTATGCATAATAAAAATGGCATGATTCTGAGGAACCTCTAAAAGATCATTATTATAATCCCAGAGATCTTACCATATTTTCAACCAAAGTTGTTCATGGAATATTTGCCTAACTCCTTGAACTTCGTGTATCATTTGGGTAATAAGAAGTGCTCGAAGGGCATGCTTGAGGGTGTAGTGCGTGAGGAGCAGTGGAGAGCGAGGCAAGCCAGAGACAGCAGTGACACTGGTTACACAGAAGGCGCTGACGAAGTATTCAAGGGGAGAATTAGGGATGACCGATGTAGTCCTTAAATACCAATACATTGAATAATTTCTCAGTTAATTGCCCAGAACTGAATAAATGATTAAATTTCTTTAATTGCAAGGGACCAAAAACCTTTAAAATTCAGGCCCTCACAACATTACTGCTAGTAGAGCGTCCAATACACATTAATCAGTGCATTAATGGTGTGGGCAATGAAGCCCTATCGCCTGCACCAAGGAACTCCAGTTACCAATGAGTCATCCTGTTTGTCTGGGCTGCATGGCTCACTCAGTGATCATGTTAAGAGGATGACATCTGGTAGGTGAAGATTCCTAGTTGAAGAACATTCTGGTATCAGAATATTATTTCCCCTGTGAAGAGAAACCTACTTCTTGATCCTTGTCCTATATTATGTGCTCTCTTCTCTATAAGGTTAGTTATCATTTTCTAAGGAAGTCTTCAAGTTTTTCTGCTCATTTGGTAAAGAAATGTTACTTGAATGGACTAAGTTTTCCATCGAGTTCTCATATATACATCATTTATTAAGAGGTCTGTATCTATTAGACCAAGATTCAATTGCATTTAATATATACATACAAATTATTAATGTTTTAGAAAGAAAAAAAACTGTGGAAATAAGGGAGTAGATCTTTTAAAGTAAATGTCTTAGTTATTTTTCTTTCATTGCTGAGACAAGATACCCAATACCCAAAATGAAGGAAGAAAAGGTTTATTTAGCTTACAGTTTGTGGAGGTTTCAGTCCATACTTCGCTGGTTCTAGGCAGAGTGCCACATGGCAGAGGGCAAATGTTCATGGCAGCAGAGCACAGCAAAAACAACCAGCAAAAGGGAGGAAAGGAGGGTAAACAGCCTCTTTCCTTCCCTTACATTGTAAACAGGCTACCCCCACCCACGGAGCATGTAGCTCTCACACAATCTCCATGCCCTCCTCTTGCACAGGATCAGGCTGTATACAAAGTACGCACCCTGGACTCCCCAAGTTGACACAATGTATCAAACATAACATTAAACAAGGTCAAGATTGTCTTGTTTCTCTACTTTCTCATATAATGCTTCATGGCACAAGATGGTACCTTGAACTGCTTCCATCACAACACATAATTCAAGGAATTACAAAGGAAAAATGACAGAAAAATATATTCCTGTTATTTCTTTTAAAGAGTAACACCTAGACAAGCCATAACTTTTAGAGTTCAATAATATAACCCAATCTTACTTGAAATTAAAGATAAAAATGTAAGTTTTATTTAAATTGAAAAGTTTATTTTAATCTCATTACTAAATTAAAGTCTGTGTTATGTAAGATGGTGAAGCATAGACCTTTTGAACATGATGTGTGTGCACAGAATTGTGCAATTTGAATTTCTTAGATTGTCCTGGGTTGAATAATTTTTGAATTCTACAGTTCTGTTCATAGGTGTTATATTTATTAAGTTTCTAGAACAAATGTCAATGTCTTACTTTACAATTGAGTGAAAATCACAAAGCTCTGATTTTCCTTGTCACCTTTTTTTCTACATGACACATGTTAGTACAAAGCATAGCATCCCCCAGGAGGGGCACCCATTTTAATCTATATTGCCTGGTACTATGTTAGCAAAAAAGGAGTTTGCAGAGGTGATTGAATTAAAGTTCTTTCCAATATGTAAATTATTCAAGATTAATCTAGCCAGGTAAATGTAATAGAAAGCCTTTTAAGGAGAAGACGTGAATGTTAAGAGTCAGATTCAGGAAGAGGAAGGGAAAGAGGTTGGTATTGAATGATGTTAGTTTTATAGATGCAGTAAAATGTCATGGAACCAGGAATTCAGCA
This sequence comes from Dinomys branickii, assembly GCA_004027595.1. Taxonomy (NCBI): domain Eukaryota; kingdom Metazoa; phylum Chordata; class Mammalia; order Rodentia; family Dinomyidae; genus Dinomys; species Dinomys branickii. The sequence goes on along the minus strand of PVLD010022057.1, from coordinate 27,409 downwards.
GCCTTTGAAGGTGGAAAAGATTCAAATACTTCACTAGAAATTCCAGAAAGAGCAAAGCCCTAATTTCTCTTTTTCTTGAACACATTGAGACATCCTCTCCTCTATAGAATTGTAACATATGAATTTGTGATATTTAGTGACTGACTTTGTGATAATTTGTTACAAGAATAGGAAGTAATTGACTAAATAACCAGAAGAAAAGCTAACACAATTTAAATGTGCAAGTTAAATTTTTTATTTATTTTCTAAAACATAGTAAATTCTTTCCAGTTTAATAATTCTAATACTATAAACAGGAAAATTGAACTTGTCATTAAGTATACGTAAGTTACTTGCTGGTCTATTTTATCCTTTTGATTATTGCACGTTTTCATATCCATTCTTCTCATTTCCAGGGTAGACTCTGGATTTGTATGAAGCATGAAAGATCTGCTGAAGTGAAATAGAGGGACAACAGTTATATTGATGGGTTATAATTAGTCTTATTTATTCACTGAATTTATGTCAATAAGTGTCAATGGTCTTGCCTTCCCTTTCTTTTTTTTTTTAATTTTAAAAGTAAAAGAATGAAAACAGATTAGCAGACAGCCATTTACAAAGTAGCACAAAAATAGTACAATCAAAACTGAATTACAGACAAGTTGCTGGGACCATTTACCTATAAAAGCCTCAAGTATTTCTTTGTAGCTGAGCAATATTTCATTATATAAAAATGCAGTAGTTCTTTTCTTTATCCATTCCTCAGTGGATGGACATTTGGGTTGCTTCCATGATTTAGCTATTACAAATTGAGCTGCTACAAACATGGGTACACATATATTGTTGTGATATGATGTTTTCAGATCTTGTGGGAAAATACCCAGCGGGGAAATAGCTGGGTTGAATGGGACCTCTAGGCCTAGTTTGCTGAGGAATCTCCAAACCATTCCCCACAGTGGTTTCACCAGTCTGCATTCCCACCAGCAGTGGAGAAGCGTTCCTATTTCTCCACAGCTTCGACAGCATTTTGTTATTGGTGGATTTCTTAATGATAGCCATTCTTACTGGGGTGAAATGAAATCTGAACGTTGTTTTAATTTGCATTTCTCAAATGGCTAATGATGTTGAACATTTTCTCATGTATTTATTTGACATTTGTATTTCTTTATCAGAGAAGTGTATATTCATCTCAGTGGCCCATTTTAAAAGATTGGGTCTTTCAGTCAGGGAAGATTCATGTTTTTTAATTATTTATATGTTCTAGATAGAAGACCTTTGTCTGAGGGACAGCCCGCTAGGATGTTTACCCAATTTGTGGGTTTTCCTTTTACTCTGCTGGTGATTTATTTAGATGTGCAAAACTTCAGTAAGATGAGGTCCCAGTTGTTGATTCTTTGTGGTGTTTCCCTTGAAGTTTGATTTTTGTTGATGAACTCTCTACCTACTCCTATGTCTCCAAGTTTGTACCTACATTCTCTTCCAATAATCGTGTTTCTGTCTTAAGATTGAGATCTGTGATCCACTTTGACGAGTTTGGCACATGGTGAGAGACTTGGATCTATTTTCAGTCTTTGAGAAGTGGTAAGCCAATTTTTCCAGCACCATTTAATAAAAAGGCTGTCTTTCTTCCACTGAACTTGTTTGGCCCTTTTGTCAAAGACTAGGTGGCTGAGCGTTTGTGGTTGTGGCTGCATCTTCCAGTCTCTTCCATTGATCCTCAGGCTTGTTTTTTAGCCAGTACCAGGCTGATATTATTACAGTAGCTTTGTAGTGTAATGTCAGGTCAGGGATTGCGATTCCACCTGACTTGTCCTTGTTTTCCAGGATTGCTTTTGATATTCTGGGTTTCTTCTGGTTCCAGATGAACTTAAGGCATGTTTTCTCTAGATCTGTGATGTATGCTAATGGTAGTTTAATGGGACTTGCACTGAATCTGAACAACAATTTTGGTGGTATGGCCATTATCACAATGTTGGTTCTTCCTAACCATGATCAAGTAATATTTTTCCATGAATTGAAGTCCTCTTCTATCTCTTTTTTTCAGAGTACTACAGATTTCATTGACTAGATATTTTAGTTCTTTTGTTAGATTGATTCCTAGACATTTCAGTGTCTTGGATGCTATTGTGAAATGTATGGTTTCCTTAATTTCACCCTCAGTGTGTTTGTTGTTTTTGTATAGAATGTTATTGATTTTTGGGTGTTGACTTTGTATCCAGCTGAATTTTCTTGTCTTTGTATCCAGCTGTACTGTGGAATTTGTCAATTAATTCAAGGACTCTTCTTTTGGAGTTTTTGGGGACTTCTCTATAAAGTACCATGCCATCTGCAAATAGTGGTAGTTTTACTTCTTCCTTTTCTATCCATATTCTTTTTATTTTTCTCCTTTGTCTAATTGCTCTGGCTAATGCTTCCAGATCAATATTGGAGTGGTGACAATGGACATCCTTGTCTCTTTCCTGACTTTAAAGAGAAAGCTTTTAGTTTTTGTCCGTTTAGTATGTTGTTGGCTGTTGTTTTGTCATAAATGCTTTGATCAGATTGAGGAAAAGGCCATCTATTCCTATTTTCTCTAGCGTTTTTAACATGAATGCTTGTTTGACTTTGTCCAAAGCTTTATCCATATCTATTGAGATGATCAAGTGGTTTTTTCCTTTGGCTGTATTGACATGATGTATTACATTAATTGATTTGTGAATATTCAACCATCCTGGCATTCTTGAAATGAATCCAACCTAGTCATGGTGTATAATTTCCTTTATGATTCATTGCATTATATTTGCTAGTATTTTACTGAGTATCTTTGCATCTATGTTCATTAGGGAGGTTGGTCTATAGTACTATTTCTTGGGTGGTGTTTTGGTTACTTTTCTCTTGTTGCTGAGACAAAATACCCAACGCCCAAAACTGAGGAAGGAAAGGTTTGTTAAGCTTACAGTTTGTGGAGGTTTCAGTCCATACTTGGCTGGTTCTGAGGCAGAATTGCACATGGAGTGGACAAACGTTCATGGCATCAGAACACAGTAAAATCAACAAGCAAAAAGAAGGAATGGCAGCAAGCAGCCTCTTTTTCTCCCTTACATTGTAAACAGGCTACCCCCGCCCCCCCAGGGAGGTGTGAGGCACTCACACAATCTCCATGCCCTCCTCTTCCACAGGCTCAGGATATGTACAAAGTAAGCACCTGGCTTCCTGCTGAGTCACTTAGCTAAACCTCTAGACTCCCCAATTTGACAGAATGTATCAACCATAACAGTTGGGTCTTTCTCAGGTTTTGGTATCAGTGTAATACTTGCCTCCAGAAATGAGTTAGGGAGAATTGTTTCCTTTTCAATTTCATCGAAGTGTTTGAGGTTGTTGGCATTAAATCTTCTCTGAATATTTTATAGAATTCTGCTATGAATCCATCAGGGTCTGTGCTTTTCTTGTCAATCAGTTTTTAATCACATTTTCAATCAAATTGATTGATATTGGGTTGCTCAGGATTTCTATACTTTCCTGTCTCAACTTGGGTAATTCATACCTATCTCGGTATCTGTCCTAAACAGGAATCTGTTTCTTCTCAGTTTTCTATCCTATGGGAGTAAAGATTCTCAAATTAGGTATTAATGATCTTTTGAATTTCTGTAGGATTTGTAGTGATTTCATTATTTATTGCATGAATTTGTTTTCTTTACTTTCTTTTTTTTGATAAGGTTGGCTAGGGGTTTATCAATTTTATTTACTCTTTCAAAGAAGCAACTCTTAGATTCATTTATTTTTTGTAGTGTTTTCTTCATTTAAATTTCATTAATTTTTGCCCTGATCTTTATAATCTCCCTTCCTTGGGCTTTGGGCTTGACTTGTTCTTCCTTTTCTAAAAGTTTGTGGTGCAGCATTAGACTATTTATTTGTTTTCTCTCTGTTTTTCTTATGTGTGAGTTCACCACTATAAATTTCCCTCTGAGGACTGCTTTCATTGCATCCCACAGATTCCAGTAGGTTGTATTTGCATTTTCCTATGTTTGTAGGTATTTTTTAATTTCTTCTTTAATTTCTTGTGTGACCCATTGGTTGTTCTGGAGAGTGTTGTCTAATTTCCAAGTATTTATAGAGCTTTTGGAGTTCCTTTTGTCATTAATTTCCATTTTCATTGCATTGTGGTCAGGTAATATGCATGGGATAATTTCAATTCTTTTGCATTTAGGTAGGTATGCTCTATGGGATACAATGTGGCCTATTTTAGAGAAAGTCCCACGTGCAGCTGAGAAAAATGTGCATTCTGATGTGGGGGTGGAACACTCTGGGTACATCTACTAAGTCAAATTGCTCACAGATTTGATTCAGGTCATTTATTTCTTTGCTGATTTTTCATCTAGTTGACCTGTCTCTGTGTCAAAGGGGTGTTTAGGTCCCCTATCAAAATAATGTTATTGATTATTTGTTTTTTTGTGTCTGTTAAAATTTGGCTTATATAGTTTGGTGCTCCAATATTTGGTGCATACATGTTTAGGATTGTTATCTCTTCCTTTTACATTTTTCCCCTAACATATATGTAGGGACCTTCTTTATCTCTTTTGATTGTTTTCAGATTGAAGTTTACATTGTCTGCAAACATAATAGCTACCCCTGCTTTTTTCTTAGACCCTGTTGCTTGGAGAATTATTTTCCATCCTTTGACTTTCACTCTGTGGACTTACTTTTGAGTAAAGTGTGTTTCCTGTATACAGTATATTGTGGGATTTTGTTTTTTAATCTGCTCTGCCAGTGTGTTTCATTTTACTTGTGAATTGAGGCTATTTACATTCATACTTCTAACTGATATATGTTGGCTTATACTTGTCATGCTGTTTACTTGCTGTTTGTTTTCTAATTTTGCTGTCTGTTTAATTGCTTGTTCTGCTTACTGGTTCCTTTCTATTGTTGTTCTTCGGACAGTGTTCTCTTTTTTCTCTGTCTAGATTATCTTATAGTACTTTTTGTAAAGTTGGTTTGGCACTCATGAAGTTCTTCAGTTTTTGTTTGTCATGAAAATATTTTATTTCTCCCTTGAATTTGAAGGATAGTTTTGTAGTATTTGTCAGTCTAGGTTAGAAGTTCTTTTGTCTCAGAATCTGTAATACATTGCTCCAAGCTCTTTTCGATTGCATGGTTTCTGTTGAGAAGACTGTTGTGATTCTGATGGGCTTTCCTTTATAGGTAATCTGTTTCTTTTCTCGAGCATCTTCTAATATAGTGTCTTTTGCTGGATATCTGGGATCATGTCTGAGTATGGTTTTATTTTTATTATGGCTAGTTGGAGTTCTATATGCCTCACTGACATCACATCAGAATCTTTTTCCACGCTTGGGAAATTTTCTGCTATTATTTCTGCAAATATACTTCTCATGTCATTTGTGTTGCCTCCTGCTGTTTCATTGACTCCTATTCTTCAGACATTACTTTTTCTTCAGACATTACTTCTCTTTTCCTCATGTTGCTGCTGTTGGACTGATTTTTCCTGGATCCTTGATGAATTTAAGAGATCATTCCTTTCACAATTGCTAGCTGCCATGCTGTCTTCAATATCTGAAATTCTGTCTTCAGATTCATTCAAGCAGTTTTTTAAGCTTTCAGTGGAAGTTTTGATTTCCTGGAAATGCCTTTTAGTCTGATTCATGCATTCTATTTCATTCCTAAATTGCTCATGTAATGTTTCCATCTGTTGCCTAAGTTCATCTATTTCTTTTTTATCTGTTTCTTGTCTAGATGTGCGGAGCATTTCTTTCATTGTTATTCCCATTTCATTTTTTGCCTGAGAGACTATTTTTGATCTGATCTCTTCTATGGCCTGATGGAGTTGTTTCTTTACTTCAGATGTGATCATTTCAGAAATTTCAGGTACATGGCTTCCAAGTTCTCCTATGTCAGTGTCTCCTGGACTTCTCAGTGGATTTGAGTTTTGAGAGCATTTTGCTCCTGCATCTTGTATTTTGGATGTCAGATGAAAAGTGCTGAGCTACCAGCTACCCAGGTAGCTCACCAAAGGACTCTAGGGACTCTTATTTACCTGCATATCAAACATCCCACAATGGTAGCATGCCATGGATCACTGAGCTCAGGATCCACAGGCAATTGCTGAGGTGCATGTCTCAGACCACAGCTGTGATGGTGAGAGAATGCTGGCATTCTAAACCAGGGTCTCTAGGCTGTGGATGAAAAGTGTGTGAGCCTCAGCTGTTGAGCCAATTGTGGCTAGACAGAGGCCACTGCTTCAGGATCTTTAGGTAGCTGGTCAGGGAAGAGCAGGCTTCACATCACAACCTAGAGGACCACAGAGCCCAGGGTTGCTTCCACATGGCAGGCCTCACCCACCAACTGAGGCAGGCCACTCAGGTGCTGCTTCCCTGGCCAGCTTCTTCCATGTCCCAGAGGAGCAGGGAGCAGCATAAGCAGGCCTCACCCACCAACAGAGATGGGCCGCTCAGGCGTTGCTTCCCTGGGTGGAGCTCCTTCCCTGTCCCAAAGGACCAGGACGGAGCACATGTGCAGGCCTCACCTGCCCAGTTCCCTTTTGAATTTTAATGCTGCCTGTGAAATATATTTATCTCTGATAACGAGGCTGTGCACTCTGTTGCCTTTATTTTATTGTTTATGACCTAATTCAGCTCATATGAGATCCTTTTTGAAATCTGAGTGTTAAGTTTAATAATCAACTTGATTCACTTGGGAACCATGTAGAGGATTATTAAAGCACGTGTTTTGTCTTGGTGGTTTCTATGACCCAGAGATTTCTCATGACTTTAGAGTCTACATCTGGCTCTTGGCCCTTTATTCTTCTCTAGTGATGTTATCCTGCTAAAGCTTCTTAGCCACCACAAAGTTAAAAGCATTCCTCTGCTGAGCCCTTCCACCCTAATATTACTGCCTTGAGTCCAAATCCTGTCTCTGAAATTTGTCAAGCCAGCCCTTGCTAGCACTGAATGGGGTTGTTCTGGTGGGAGAAGCACTCGATGGTCCTGCTTCTGTGTCATCATCCTCATCTTCATCTCATTACCATCAAGAATGTCTGGTCTGCAAAATTATCAAAATTTTCTTGGGCTTTGTCAGAATGATGTTGGTGTTCAGTGAGATATTTTTCTTCCTGAAGCCATTTCTCCACAGGACCAATGCAGACTCCATCCTCCCAATGGCGTTATTGCAGGAAGTGACCACCCTCTCTGCAGTTTTGTTAAAAGCCATTGTTACAATAGACCTAATATTCTTCGAATCTTTCTTTTGTAGTGAACAGTAAATTCATTGATCCCATAATGGCAGCCTACTGGCACATAGCTTTTGCCTTCTTTTAACATGTCAAGAAGTTCTACCTTTTCTTTGATGGTAAGCATCTTCCTTTGCTGGGGTTCACTGTCAGAAGCCTTAGAAGAAGCAGAATGTTTGTGTGGTATCATAGGGTTTGACATAAATTCAAACTTTTATGAAAATTTCACAAAATCACAACACCACAGAGCAACACTATACACAGCGATCAGATGTCCATATGAAGTGGACAAGGAGAGAGGCACAGTGCAGGAGAGCAAACAGACTGATGGTAAGTCACTGAACCAATCAACACATAAGACACAGAACATAGTGCTGTGGTGGGTCACCTAGCATTCCAGCAGCCAATCATGTGCCAGGTATAATCTCAACCTGGGAAACTTGCAAACGTGGTAGTGCATACTGCATTTCCATTGTGTACAGTACAATATTCATCCACTGATGAAATACTACTGTATTTTATTTTGATTTAATATTGTGGTAAATGCTTGAATTAACAGTTTCTATATTTTTAGATTGTTTTAAATTTTTTAGGTAAAAATAATTAAAAGCATCAATATTATATAAATACCTATATAGTCATCTCTCACTATATCACAGTTCAGTTATTGCAGCTTCACTGTATGGAATTTTTTTTTTTAAATCTAGTTCTGTATGGCAGAGTTTTTGCTGTATTGTGGGATTTTGCAGCATATAGGTATTTATATACCTATATGAAAATGGAGTATGCCACTGCAGCCAGCCTGTGCCTGGCACTGAGCCCAGCAGAGCCACCTGACCATGTAAGCAAAACTGAACCAGGCGGGCACTGCTTAAATGTGAGAAGGACACATGGCACTGCCCCCGGCCCCTGCCCAAGCTACAAGCCAGCCTGGGCTGGGTTAGCGGCATGAGCCTGGTGCTGAGCTCAGCTGGGCTGCAGCTTGGACTCAGCTGGATTCTGTATGACTCACTCTACGGCTCGTTCCTGTCCCCCATCCCACCTGCCCCATCCTCCCCTCCTGTCTTCAGAGCTGAGGTGTCTATTCACCAGGTCGTTCCCAGGTGTTGCCCCAGCTGGAACCTGAGGCTTTGGGAAGAAGTTTCTCCCTGGGAAGGCACAGAGGAGTGTGGGAAGGGTTGATGAAACCTTAAAATATACATAAATATAATAGTGCTAATTTACGGATTTTCACCTATCGCGGGGATCTCTGGAATGTACCTCCCGCGATAGGTGAGGAATCACTGTATAAAGCAAAATCCCACAATATAAAGTGAAAACTCAGCCATAAAGAATGAGATATTTTAAAAACACTGTGATATAGTGAAGCTGCAGTAAATGAACTGTGATATAGTGAGGGATGACTGTATATGATTTATACTAAAATTTATAAAATTTATAATGTATATATTTAAATTTGATTTCCTCAATATTGTATTTTTTTGTGACAGGGTCTCTCTATGCAGTTCAGGCTGGCCTCGAACTCACAGGGTCTTCCTGCCTCAGCTTCCCAAGTGCTGAGATTACAGGCATGTGTCACTACACCTGACACCATTTACTCAGTATTATAATAAACTGACTTCAAATGATCTAATCAAAATGAAAAATAAAATATAGGAGTAAATTTCAATGTTTACACAGATTCTGTCTTTAAATTCAGAGCCTTCTGATGGTCAAAATAATTTAATTTTATAACTAACTACTACAAGAATAGTTTTGAATAGTTTATTATTAAGACTACCTGAGCTTCTAGGTCTCTATTAGAGGCATTTCTTGGAGAATATTTATTTTTTTCTTTGTATGTCTGCAATTATTCATTTAGAAAATAAAAAAGCTATACATTAAGAAATTTTTAAGCTTCTAGGATTGAATATTCATTAGTTTGGTAACTTTTACCTAAGCAATTTCTAATAAGAAGAGAGATGAGTAGCAGAAATTGTGATTTTGAAATTGTATTAGTGTTAACAAAAATCACTTATTTATCTTATTTTTATTATCTCAAAGCTCAAAGTTTGAAAAACACTTACTTTAGAATGTTTTTTCTTTGGTTTAAAACATATTTCAGCCCTCTGCAACACACCCTGCACTGAAGTCGGCCAGCCATGGACTGCGACCTCTGAAAACCGTGCACCGAAACAAACCTTCTGACTTTAATTTCCTGTCTAAATAAATCTCCAGAGACTTCCGGGAAGATAGCGACCAGGTGAGCGGCAGAGGGAAATTCTCCCAGAGACAGATCTCTTGCATGCAGGTGCCAGGTACACGGCTGCGAAATTCCAACTGAACGTGCTGCTCTGTGCTGCCTGAGCATTAACGGGTTGGCTGGATTTGCCGCAGCTAGGAATGGGTGGGCCCCTAAGAGCTGGGCGCCCGAGGAGATCAGTGTGGTGCTTGGCGGCTCCGCCAAGTCCGCATACACCTGAGGGCGATCGGGGCAGGATGGACCCTCCCATCTCCCGACCCTGAAGGGCTCGCAGGTGGCTGTGGCCAGGAATTTTTGGCAGCGGCAGAGCAGGGCGGTATCAGAGACTGCGCTCCTCAGGCAAACTGAGCTAACCCGGGCAGCGGACCTGGGTCCCGCTCAGATCCACACCCCTGCAGCTGGCGCCATCCTCGGCCAGAGAGCTGGCACTGCGGTGTCTGCAGTCAGCAGCTCCTACAAGAGCGCCAAGGAGGCGCAGAAGCACCGGGGAGCGGCGCATCACAGACGAGGCACGACATATTAGCAATTTGGGGATCTCCTGCTGCAAGATCCCAGGGTGAGTTGATTGGGTACCCTGACCAGTTTTCTGAGTTGGGGAGAAGCTCCGCCCAGCGAGGGACATCCGAGCAACACTACTGACTGCACGGACCCGGGACGGAAGAGCTGGCTGGGAGCCCCGACCGGTTTTTTGAGTCGGGGAGGAGCTCCACCCAGGGAGGAACACCTGAGCGACCCCCTGCCAGCATGGACCCCGGGAAGGTGAGCTGTTTATGCGCCCCAGCCAGGTCTCTGGGTAGCGAGTAACTCAGCACACAAAGCAGCATATGAGCAGCCTATTGAGTGGAACTGTGAGCAGAAAGCTTAAGGGACATTCTCCTGAAGAGAAGGAGTCATTGGAGCAGCCTTTGCAACAGACCTTTGCCTGGTGAACTGCCTGGGTAATTTATTGCTCAACATTTTGAATCTGATACCCAAAAATGGGAAGACAGAACAAAACGCGGTCTCAGAACACAACCCCACCCAGAACAAGCTCAGAATGCAAGGATACAGGGGAACTAGGAAGCCACATACCTGCAAATTCTGAAACGATTGCATCCGAAAACACTGAAACAACTCCAACAGGCCATAGAAGAGCTTAAAGCAGAAATAAGCCACATACCTGCAATAATCTCTCAGACAAAAAATGAACTGAAAACTGTAATGGAAGAAATGTTCCATACACATAGAGAAGAAATAGATAAAAGATTAGAAGAAAGCAGGAAACAAATGGAAACATTACAAGAGCAATTTAGGAATGAATTACCAATAATGAAACTGGTCCAAAGAGATTGCCAGGATTTGAAAACTTCCATTGAAAGCTTGCAAAACCACTTAAATGAAACCTAAGGTAGAATTTCAGAACTTGAAGACTGCATGGCAGCCTATGACCGTGAAAGGAAGGATCTCATAAAATCATCAAAGACCCAAGAAAAATCAATCCAACAGCTGGAAGATGAGGCAAAACGAAATAATATTCGAGTAATAGGAGTCAGTGAAACAGCAGGAGACCACATAAACGATATAAAAAGAATATTTGCTGAAATAATAACAGAAAATTTTCCAAACAAGGTAAAAGATACTGAAGTACAGTTAATCGAGGCATATAGAACCCCAACGATCCATAATCCAAAGAAAACCACACACAGACATATAATAATCAAGATCCCAGATATCCCGCAAAAGAACACAATATTAAAAACTGCTAGAGAAAAGAAACAGATCACCTATAAAGGAAAGTCCATCAGAATCACAGCAGACTTCTCAACGGAAACCATGAAATCAAGAAGAGCTTGGAGTGAGATATTGCAGATTCTGAGGCAAAACAACTTCCAACCCAGACTGATGTATCCTGCAAAACTATCCTTCAAATTCAGTGGAGAAATAAAATATCTCCACGACAAAGAACAACTGAAGAACTTCATGAGTGCCAAACCCGGATTGCAAAAAGCACGAAAAGATATTCTAGACAGAGAAAAAAGAGACCACAATCCCAAGAACAACAATAGAAACAAATCCCTACACAGAACAAGTAAGTAAACATTCAGCAAAAGAAGGAAAACAACAACATGTAACTTACATGACTAGAATAAGTCAATATATAAGCATTATAACCATTAATGTAAATGGCCTCAATTCACCAGTCAAAAGGAAAAGATTGGCAGAGTGGATTAAGGAACACAATCCCACGATATGCTGTATACAGGAAACACATTTTACTCAAAAGGAAATCCACAGACTGAAAGTTAAAGGATGGAAAACAATTCTCCATTTAACAGGTCCCCAGAAAAAAGCAGGGGTAGCTATTATGTTTGCAGACAATGTAAACTTCAAACCAAAAGCAATCAAAAGAGATAAAGAAGGCCATTACATACTAGTTAGGGGAAAGCTGCAAGAGGAAGAGATAACAATACTACATATTTATGCACCAAACAATGGAGCACCAAACTTTACAACTCAAGTCTTAACAAACGTGAAAAATCAACTAACTAATAACACTATTTTAATGGGGGACCTAAACGCCCCTCTGACGCAAAGAGACAGGTCAACTGGACGAAACTCAGCAAAGAAATAACAGACCCGAAGCAAAAGTGTGAACAAATAGACTTAGTAGATGTATACAGAGTGTTCCACCCCACAACATCAAAATACACATTTTTCTCAGCTGCACATGGGTCTTTCTCTAAAATTGACCACATTCTAGCCCATAGAGCATATCTACCTAAATGCAAAAGAATTGAAGTTATCCCATGCATATTATCTGATCACAGTGCAATGAAACTGGAAATTAATGACAAAGGGAACTCCAAAAACCGCATAAACACTTGGAAATTAGACAACCTCCTGAATAACCAATGGGTCACACAAGAAGTTAAAGAAGAAATTAAAAAATACCCTCAAAAAAATGAAAATGCAAGTACAATCTATCGGAATCTGTGGGATGCAATGAAGGCAGTCCTCAGAGGGAAATTTATAGCAATGAACTCATATATAAAGAAAATAGAAAGACAGCTAATAAATAGCCTAATGCTACAACTCAAACTCTTAGAAAAAGAGCAACAAACCAAACCAAAAGCCCAAAGAAGGGAGGAGATTATAAAACTCAGGGCAGAAATTAATGCAATTGAGATGAAGAAAACTCTACAAAAAATAAGTGAATCAAAGAGTTGGTTCTTCGAAAGAATGAATAAAATTGATGAACCCCTAGCCAACCTTATCAAAAAAAGAAGGGAAAGAACTCAAATTCATGCAATAAGGAATGAAGAGGATGAAATCACCCTAGATCCCACAGAAATCCAAGAGGTCATTAATACCTACTTTGAAAATCTTTACTCCCATAGGATAGAAAATTCAGAAGAAATGGACAGATTCCTGGAAATGTACAAATTACCAAAATTGAGTCAAGAAGACTCAAAAATCCTGAACAACCCAATATCAATTAACGGGATTGAAGATGTCATAAAAAACTTACCAACTAAGAAAAGCCCAGGCCCTGATGGATTCACAGCAGAATTCTACAAAACATTCAGAGAAGATCTAATACCAACACTCCTCAAACTCTTCAATGAAATCGAAAAGGAAGCAACTCTCCCTAACACGTTTTGGGAGGCAAGTATTATACTGATATGAAAACCAGAGAAGGACCCAACCAAGAAAGAGAACTATAGGCCAATCTCTCTAATGAACATAGATGCAAAGATACTCAAAAAAATACTTTCAAATAGAATACAACAAATCATAAGGAAAATTATACACCATGACCAGGTAGGATTTATTCCAGGAATGAAGGGATGGTTCAATATTTGCAAATCAATTAATGTAATACATCATATCACCCAGCCAAAGACAAAAACCACATGATCATCTCAATAGATGCAGAAAAGGCTTTCGACAAAGTCCAACATACATTCATGTTAAAAACCTTAGAAAAAATAGGAATAGATGGTCTCTACCTCAATCTGATCAAAGCCATCTACAACAAACCAACAGCCAACATCATAATAAATGGACAAAAACGGAAAACTTTCACTTTAAAGTCAGGAACAAGACAAGGATGTCCATTGTCACCACTCCTATTGAACATAGTACTGGAAGTATTAGCCAGAGCAATTAGACAAGAGAGAGAAATAAAAGGAATAAGGATAGGAAAGGAAGAAATTAAACTATCACTATTTGCAGATGATATGATACTATACATGGAGGACCCCAAAAACTCCACAAGAAAACTCCTGGAATTAATTGACAAATTCAGCAGCGTAGCTGGATACAAAGTCAACACCCAAAAATCAACAGCATTCCTATACACAAACAACAAACAGACTGAGAGCGATATTGAGGAAACCATAACCTTTACAATAGCATCCAAGAAATTAAAATACTTAGGAATCTATCTAACAAAGAATGTGAAAGATTTATTCAGTGAAAACTACAGTACTCTCAAAAAAGAGATCGAAGAGGATTTCAATGATTGGAAAAACATACCCTGCTCATGGTTAGGAAGAACCAACATTGTGAAAATGGCCATAATACCAAAACTGTTGTACAGATTCAATGCAAGTGCCATTAAACTACCATTAGCATACCTCACAGATCTAGAGAAAATATGCCTGAAATTCATCTGGAACCAGAGGAGACCCAGAGCAGCAAAAGCAATCCTGGGCAACAAGGACAAGTCAGGTGGAATCACAATCCCTGACCTGAAATTATTCTACAAAACTACTGTAATAAAATCAACCTGGTACTGGCTAAAAAACAGACCAGAGGATCAGTGGACTAGACTGGGAGATGCAACCACAATGAAAAACACACTCAGCCACCTAATATTTAACAAAGGAGCCAACCAAACTCACTGGAAAAAGGATGACCTGTTTAATAAATGGTGCTGGAAAAACTGGCTTGCCTGTTGCCTAAAACTGAACATAGACCCAAGTCTATCACCATGCACCAAACTCAGGTCAAAATGGATCACAGATCTCAATATTAAAACAGAAACTCTAAATCTATTGGAAGAGAAAGTAGGTAAAACTCTTGAAGACATAGGAGTAGGCAGAGATTTCATGAACAAAAATGCAACAGCAAGGGAAACACTTCAAAGAATCAATAACTGGGACCTCACCCTACTGAAAAGTTTTTGTACATCTAAAGAAATCACCAACAAAGTAAAAAGAAAACCCACAAATTGGGAAAAAATCATAGCTGGCTGTCCCTCAGACAAAGTTCTTCTATCTAGAACATACAAAGAATTAAAAAACATGTACCTATCCAAATTCAAAGACCCAATCCAGAAATGGGCATCTGAGATGAATATACACTTCTCAGATAAAGAAGTACAAATGGCAAATAAATATATAAGAAAATGTTCCATATCCTTAGTCATCTGAGAAATGTAAATAAAAACAACACTGAGATTCAATCTCACCCCAGTAAGAATGGCCAGTATGAAAAAATCATCCAATAACAAATGCTGGCGAGGCTGTGGAGAAATAGGGACTCTATTACACTGATGGTGGGAATGCAGACTGGTGCAACCACTGTGGAGAGCAGTTTGGAGATTCCTCAGCAAAGTAGGTCTAGATGTTCCATTCAAACCAGCTATTCCCCTTCTGGGTATTTTCCCAGAAGATCTGAAAGCATCATGTCTCTCTGATATATGTGCACCCATGTTTATAGCAGCACAATTTGTAATAGCTAAATTGTGGAAGCAACCCAAATGTCCATCCAGAGAAGACTGGATTAAAAACTATGGCATTTGTATACAATAGAATATTATTCAGCTATAAAGAGGGACAGATATGGAGGCTTTGTAGGCAAATGGTCGAAATTAGACAACATACTCATAAGTGAAATAAATCAGAGGTACTTGTGCAGGCAATGTATTGTGTCACTGGTGTAAGAACCTGGGGGTGGGAACATAAACTAAGAGTTATGAAGGAAATCTGTTCAAAAGTAAAGAACAGAGGGGACGAGGGAAAGGAGAAAATAGGTAGGTAAAAATTTATGTATGTATGTATGTAAGTATCTATGTATATACATGTATGCGGGATGGCTGGCATGGTTCTACTATTGACTTATGTCATTGAATGGTAGGGAATAGTTGATCACTGATTGTTTGATCAATCTTGTATGTCTTTATGTGTTCGGTGTAGACATTTTCAAGATACCAATATGAAATGCAACAACTATTG
Source organism: Dinomys branickii (assembly GCA_004027595.1). NCBI lineage: Eukaryota > Metazoa > Chordata > Mammalia > Rodentia > Dinomyidae > Dinomys > Dinomys branickii. The sequence goes on along the minus strand of PVLD010022057.1, from coordinate 11,748 downwards.
TTGGTTTTCTGTTGCTTTGTCTATAATTCAATTATGATTATAAGTTTATTGAGCGACTTTTTGTCTCTTTGTTAATGCTTTCATTTTTTTTCTCTTCCTTTTTCTGTTGTAGTTGATGTAGTTCTTTTTGCTTTCACACTGTAAAAAGAAGTTGTACTACTGACTTAGGTCACTTTATTGTAAGGAATAGTAGATGAGTAATTGTCTGATCAATTTTGCATGTCTATACCTATTTTCCAGAATATACAATTAGAAATTATCAATATGTAATGCAACAACCATTGATGATTCCCGGTCACCCTATCTGTAACTCAGATTCGATTGTACTATTCTTATTCTACTTTGTGTATGTTTGTTAATCTTTTTGTTTTTTTATTATACTTTTAAAATAAATAAATAAATAAATAAATAAATAAATAAAACATATTTCAATACAGTAATATCAGCCAGCTCTGAAAAGGAACATGAAGAAAATATAATAACTCAAGGAAGAATTACATATAAAAGCAAATCCTTTAACATATTCATTTCATCTTCAACATAATTACTGATGTCATGAACTCTTTTCCAATTTCATACAATCTAATTCTCAGTGTCATTACTGGTTGTCCTAAGTGGATTCCCTGGCAACATTGTCCAACATTTTCTTCCGCATTTCTACAATGTTCATAAATCAATCATGAATTTAAATCATCAATCTTTGATAGAAAACAGTGATAAAGCAATGTAAATTTGATATAAAATGTCATTTTCCTGGAGATTTTCTTCTAATAAGTTGAGCTTATTGTAGAGTAAAATGCATAGTGCAAAACTTATAGTCATTTTTAACATATCAATCTATATATTCCCCTTGGTAAAGTTCAATTCTGCTACATGGAGCATGGAAGTGACAGAAATATTTTATTTTGTGTCATTCTTGACTATTTTGGAGCAGCAAAATTTTAACTCATGCTCTGTTCTGTTTGCACAAACTTGTTTCTGCATAAAAACTTCATACTTAGAGTAAATAAAATGAAGGGTAGACTTTTGCTGCCTGAGGAAAACAAGGTGATTTTGCTTTCAGTGCACAACCCTTATAAAAGGAATTTTAAACTAATAAATAATGATGGTGATATATATTATCATGAGGGCAATTTGGAAGGACTTGCTGTTTAGTTGCATACAGAGACACATAAGTGTATAAATGATATTCACTTTACATACATTAATGATATACAGAATCCATGTGTGTGTATGTATGTAAATTAATGTGATATACATATAATTGTTGAGGAAATGCACGTATGTAAATATACACATTTGTATTTTTGCGTTCAGAACTATCATTTCTAACTTTTTAAGTTGTCTTTGTAATGAACAAAGATACAATTGTAAGTTATGTGGAAAAATCAAGAAATATTTTCAACCTGTATTCACACCACATTAAAACTTGTTTTATTGCTAATAGCTTAAATATTCATATAAGTTATACAGAGAGGAATATTCTCTTTATCATCATCTCTCTTGATTGTGGTAGTGACTATGTTAAATTAAATATTCAAAGTGTTGAGAGTCATTAAGTACTATTTAAGTTTGAAATGAACACTAACAAAGTTTGTATTAACACTTTGTATTAGCAAGTTTGTATTAACACTAGCAAAAAGGCAGTGCTCTCAAATATTAAGGTTACTGATTGCAGAGAAGAATATGAAAGCAGAAGGCTGCAGAAAAATATACTGGTTCATAAAGAAAAAGTAGAATCAAAAATGGAAGATGAAAACCTCTTATTTAAAGAGAAATAGAAAGCACACCATAATACAAAAAACCTAGAAACCTAGAAAGAAGGTTGGGGACCTGAATTACAGTTGCACATGTAAATAAGGACAATGAGCAAAAGAAATTAAAGCCAGTGTTTTTATTTATATGGCAAGAATGGCAATACCACAAAAAGCATAGATTTAGCACAAAAATATTTAACTAAAGCACACATTGCTTTGAGGTCCAGGCTATAATCATATAGATGGGCTCTGCAAAACAAATATCTTGATGCATTCATTCTGTATAATTTTCTTTCCTATTTAGTGCTTCAAAATTTTCTCTCATTCAACTTTCATGAAGTTTTAGGCTCATAATTAAGAATGAAATCATTATTTTATGATAGATTCTGTTTGAGAATTATAATATAATATCAAACCTGGATATTCAGAATCATTTTTTCAGGGATGAAGAGCAAAAGACAGCCAAAGAATCAAGTTAAACATAATCAAAAAAGCAACAATTACAAGATTCAAGAATCTTATATTGGATTTGCAAAGAATTTATTGAAATAAGTATATATGTAGAATAGGATAGTAAGTTGTCAACTTCAAGAAAAACACTTATATTATTCATCTTAACACTTAAAAATTCAAAAATCAGGAATAATTTTAGAACTATTTCAACAAAGAAAAGTCTTGGTATACATGTGGTTCACAGAGTTTTCAAGTGATCAATATTAATGATAAACAAGTTTTAAGTGAAAATTATTTCTAGGGTTAAAGTATTCATTTATCTGCAAGTAAGTATTTTCTACTATTTCGGTTGGAAACAACTTTTCTCTCAACAGCAGAAAGAAAATCAGGTCGCTTTCAAGACCAAGTTCTCCTTCCGAAAACACATTAATATTCAAAAGCTGATTATAAAGTTCCCTTTGTTTAGAGCTTACATCTATTCTCAGATATGGAGATGAATCCAAATCTGTGCCTGGGAAGTCAATTAAGATGATCGAAATTCAAATGCAGGAGAATAATTTTCCAAAAGATTAAAATGTATGTGCTAGTCAGGAAAATAAATTTTGACTTTCCATAGCTATGAAAGATGTGAAATGGTTAACCTTTGAGTGCTATCGTAACAAAGTTTTTCAAAAAGACCTGATGTTTTGTCAATATTGATTCAAGCTTCTCAGTGTCACAAGAGTAAAAATAATAAAGTTCTGTTGCTGCAGGGACATAAGAAAAAAATTTTGATTGATTCTTCCATTATCCAATGACAGCTATTATAAAGTACAAAATAAAAATGGCAATTACATGGTTGGTCCAAAGAGGAAACTTCTGACTCTAATGATTTAGTCACTGTAGATAACAGTCTGTATATGGAGAAGTGAAAGAAAATACTTAAATCCAAACATTTCATTTTAAATATTGGAATATTATATTAATTTTCTTAAATATCAATAAAAACTGTTCCAAATTTCTTGTATGCTGCAGGGTTACATTAGAGTTTAATATAAGATGTGAAATAATTTTACCATTTTAAATTAAAATAATAATAGGATAAATTTAAATCATATTTTTAAGTTGCCAAGAAATATTCTAACACTTTCATGCTGTGACTCTTCTATTTCGTATTTTCCTATTTACATGGATAGATATCAGATGGCAGCATAGTTAAACAAACTCCTAATGATGTTTACCCGGAGACAATGCTAGAATGCACTTTATAAAAATGATTTAATAGTTCATGTGATTTTACACACACACACACACACACACACACACACACACACACACACACACTATATAGGTAGATTTATTTGTAACAGAATTTATGGTGTGACTGTGTCAGCTAAAATAAAATGAGGATACTTAAATAATATAGGTCCAGGATAGCTTTACATGTAACACGAGTGACAATATTTTGTATTGATTATTTCATATACATATGTATTTTATATATTTCTATATTTTACATTTGTTATACATATGCACATATAAACAGATGAAGGAAACTAAAGATAAATTTTCTATGGCTTATGAGTCACTTCATAATATCAATAGAATCTTTAATAAGTTAGATACATTAGAATCATGTAAACATAGTTCAAATAATATTAATTTTGTGATTTTAAAAACTACAAAAATAAGAATGAAAATTAAAAGGATGCTATGTTCACCTCAACACAAACTTGGAACCACTTATTTTAGGAATATGTATTCCATTTACCATGTCAGCCTCACTCTAACGGGATAAAGATTCACATATAGGAATGACTGCCTTTGTAAAATTTCAGTGTAATAAAGAAAATAGGTTTACATTAAAAATCTAAAGTAACCACTGTTGAGACCATGTCACCTTTATATAGATCAGTTGCGATTGTACTATTTTTTATGCTAATTGGTGTCTGTTTGTTAATATGTTTTTGTACTTTTATTTTTTTTTAATAAAAAAATAAAAAAATAAAGTAGACATTGAATCTTATGAAGAGGAAGCACAAAGTACTCTTGGAATATAGAGGTCATGAGCTTCAGGTAGTCTTGAAAATGTAACTAGTGTCAGGGAAATAGTCCTAGAAAAAGAGCTAGCAAGGCTGAGCCAGAAAGAGTAGAAATAGCATATGAAGAAAAGGAAATGGCATGGTGATGCTGTGCAAGGAGGAAACAGAAAAGTCCCGTGAAGAATTGAAGGAAGCTAGCAGTAGATAGGCCTTAAGTGATATGAATAAGAGGAACAAAATGAGTCTAAATGGAGAAATAAGAATCAGATAACATGAGGAAATGGTATTTCTTCTAAGGGTAAAGGGCAGGACTCAACAATGTCAAGCAGTAAATACATACAAAAAATTAGTGATTTTTACAGAGCTATTCTGACTGAATTGAGTATGGTAAATAAAAAATAAACTTACAAGATATGTAACATATTTACTGAATTTCTCTTTGGTATTCAGTAAGGACATTAAAATATAGTTTATCTTAGAAAAATTTCCATGAAGATAGACTAAAGCCAATACAATTAACAATGCTGAGGAGTTGAAAAATACTTGCATTAATGACTAATGAAGTATTTTGGAGAGGATATTTTTGAAGGGTGCCTAACATATTAAAGGAATGTCAGTCTGGATTTGAGATATAACATACGTATTGTCAGTACGGTCTGGTAAACTAAGTCACAGGAAAACATGAGTCTATTTAGAAGATACTTTAATGTACGGGATGAGATTGAGTTACTCCAATATTCAGAGATGAAGTGGAGGGAAAAGCCTGTAAGCACAGTGGAAAAGGAACCCTAGGAACACAGGAGAGTAAGGAAAAGAAGAGCCCTGTGGCTGGAACAGAGCACGTGTGCTCTATTACAGTACGGTGCTATCTAGTGGTATTTTAAGGTTGTATTTACTGCACTTCACGGTATGGAGATTCTCATACTACCATAGCCTTAGTATAATGTGGAAACACAATGTTATTTTGAGTAACTTAAGGATGGAGTAGAAGGGAAAAAACAGAAAACTCACTGACCAGCGGCGGACTACAAAGCACACGCAGACCATTAGGACTACCGTCTTTGCTTCCCCGGCGCCATTAGCTAACAATTTTAAATGTAAAGTTATTTCATGGGAACTTTCATATTCCTGGCTTTTCTTGGAGGATGTTGCCTAACATTACCCCATCTTATCCCACATTACTCCACAGACAATAATTGGAACTAAATATGTGCTGTCTTTACTATGTTCTTTAGAAAATGCTCCTTTGGATAAAGGCTAGGTTTTTATAAGACCACTATGTGAGAAGCACATATCTCTTTAAAAATGTCAGTGCGATAACACAAGTTATATGCTGTTGGCTATACGTATTTATTTGCTCGCAGGTCACAGGCTGTGCCCACATGACTAGAATGCGGAGATGAGACTTGAACCGCAGTGGCCGCAGATGTGCTTCCCTGCTACTATTATCAGTCCCTTGTCAGTTTTCACTTTGCATTGTGTTTATTGGCATTTTTTACTTAGCAGACACTTAAGAAATAACATATTATTTTATTTACTTTAAAGAAATATCAAAAAGATACATTTAGAGACCCACATGTATTGCGGAAAGTGAGGGGGAGGATAATAGCATTTCAAGGAGGAGGAGAGTACTGCTTTGTGACTAATATTCAAAACCAACTTTATGCAGAAAAAACCCATGTAAACAAATATTATGGGACAATCACAGCTAACTTTATATATTGGCTCTGTATAATTGTTTGAAATTGTAATTCACATATTCACATTTAAAGGAGTCTGGTCATATAAAGAAAGGAAAAGATTAGATTATAAGAAGAGGATAAAAAATGTTCAGGAAATGGGTTCTTATTCATTTCCTCTTTTTCTTTTTAGATGGGAGAACATTAAAAACTGTTTAAATAATTATGAGATCAAACCAGTCAGAGGGTACAATTGAGAATATTATTGAAAGAGGACAATTCTATGTGTTTGGAGAAAGATGGAAACCCAGGGCCCAGAGAATGAGTTAGTGAACTGGGGTTGGTCAGAGAAAGAAAACACAATCTAATGCAAGAAAAGGAATGGAGATTCCTGGGTGATAAATACAGTAGCAGAGTATTTTAGATTTCTTACCATTGATTAAATAAATTCCCTTGAATTGATCATTTTTCACTAAAGTTTTTCTCACAGAAATATTGTGATACTTTACTGTGAATTTATATCAAGTATGCATGCATAAATTATGCACCCTTTCTACTGATGAATAATCTCTTATATCTAGTAAAGATTTTTAAATTTAAACTCATTGTTAATAAGCTAACCATAATAATGACAATATATTAAGAAATCATGCTTTACTTTTTTGCTGAAAACTTCCTATTTCCTGAGTGATTTGAATTAGCGGTTAACAGCATTTCATGCTTTGTGTGGCAGAAATATTAAAGTTTTATATCTTAGTGTAAATATCACTAAATAAATTAAATGATATTAGCCATATAAGTTATTCTTAGCTGGAGCTGGAAAGATTAATTTTCTGTCTGAAATGGGCATGCAAAACATATAGGTAACTATTCATGGGATTAAAAATTGGGTATTCATCTAAATAAATTATTTAAATGATGCATTATTGTGAAATATAAACTCCTTTGTTTTATATGATATTTTCTACAGAAACAATTGTACTATACTATATAGTACTACATAAAGCTTTTAAATAACTTTAAGTACTACTAAAATGATACCACCTAATACAATCCTTGAATCAGATTGGCTGTCTAATATCAGTTCCTCTGATTTTTCCTTTAAATTATATTATGTTCTATTATATTTGCTATCTTACATGGTAAAGTATAAATATATTGTAAAATGTAAATTTATAAAATGTTATATAATTAGCAACTTGATGAAATTTTATACAAAACTCTCACTTTGATAGCAATTTTCTCATATTTACTGTGATAACTTTACCGATATGCTTTCTCTTACCATCCTCACAAAGTGCTGCAAGAGTTGTAAGCATTATCTGCAGACAAGGCAGAAGCTGCCCATCTCTGCAGTTAAAGGCCATGGCCATGCAGTTAAACATAAATAAACAAAGTGTTCTAGTCATTTCACAATAAACTTCCTCTTACTTTGTATCATCTACCATTGAGCTGCGTGATGACTACATGAACCAATGGCAGTGAACAGAAAATAAACGATCTTCAAAGGAAGACTGTGTTACGTTTCACTGGTTATGCGTGCCTTATAGATGTAAAGGTATTTAGACCGGGAATTACCTTGAAAAAAATGAATACATACATATATATATATATATATATATATATAAATTATATGATATAAAATAAAATGATATAATAAATTATATAAAGTAAACATGATTAAAATATAAATGCACACAATGCTTGTTTTTTTCTATGTCTTTATTTTTACTCTGAAAGCATTGTTTCCTCTTTAAGTTTGCTATTTTCTAGTAACTTTTTTCTCTCCCTTTTACAACGAAGAAAGCAGTCGTTTTCAAAGTGTATCACTTCTTTTATATTTATGGCTCTTGTTGATAACTGAAAACTAGGGGCCTTAGAAAAAATATTGAACCCTGATGGGAAAGAGAGACAGTGAAAGTCTTTATTGCTAAGGCTGGGAGGTCAATTTTGAGTCTGAGATATTAATTTTCTCCATCGCTTCAGGGTCATTTCTGACTTTATTTCTGAGCCCCCTTTTCTTTGAATGTTAATATATATGAAAATAGAATGAAGAATTTACAACAGTCTCCGAGGCACAGATTTTGTAAATTTGTAAATTTTTTTGGAAATTTGAGTTGTTTCTCTCTCTGAATGTTTAGCTGTAATTCCTGAATACAAAGAACAGGAATATGACATTGCTTAATATCCTCACCACACAAGGTGAAAGTGTATACTCTATAAAGTCAGAGTTGTAGAGGAGGACTTTTATATCTGTTGGCATCTGAGACATTTTGACTTATTACCTCATTTCATCACAAAGATTGCATATGAATTTTAAATAACTGAGTATGAATTTCCTATCAAGATGATGTTCCAACGAATGAACTTGTCCTCTCTATAATTTTAAACCCATCATCCTTTTGTTTCTTGATAACTTTTAGGGTTTACGTGGGAAGGAAGAAGTGTCAAATCTATTGATGTAACAAAAAGAGATGGAAAACAAAGCTAAGACGCAATTACTACACCCGTAAATGTTTTTCCTGTTAGCAAAACTTCTTTAAAAGATGTGAATTACTGATTAAAAAACTCAAAATATTAACTACATGAAGTAATAGACAGCTATATGATATTGGCAAGCTACTTATGCACCAAACCAACAAAAACAATTTATAATTTTCTACTGTAGTATGTTTTAGTAACAGGAAGTAAATGTTTCAGCTATGTTGAAAGTGGCTACTGCAGTCATAATTTTCCTTACAGCCAATGCTACAAAGATTAATAGGTAAAACTGAAAACATCAATCTGTTTAGATCCAGTGGGTGAAATGAATATATCGCATAACTGGGATTGAGTAACTACAGTTTTATGCTGAAGATCAGTGATGATTCCTTGAAATGATAATCTAGATGCGAAGTAGACATTTTCTTTTATAAGTATTTCTATTTTCTGTGCTTCCTTGAGTGTAGAGTATCCTTATAGGATCTCCAGTTGAAAGAAATGTCCCGGGAAATACTGAGGTATTCCTTTTTCAGATGACATTAAATTAGTAAATGGTAGATTTTCCTGAACTACAACTGTAAGTGATTCATTGTCTCAATAATTATGTTGAAATTAATTTAAGCTACATTTGCTTTTATCCAACTGAATTTTATCCTTACACTTTCAATTATTTTACTTTCAAACATTGTCACAGTTTTCACATTTTTTTGTTGTTGTTTTGCTGTTTTCTTTAAAATATTTCAGGGACTCATAGGAATGTAGTACACAATGATTATTACATTCACGTTTGGTTTTATTTGGACTACATATCTGTGGAGTGAGAAAGGAAAGTGAACTTAGGCAGGAGCGGTAAGACAGCTCCTGCATGTTCTCACTCACATGTGGAAGCTAAAAACTTAGCCTCATAAAGGAGGAGTGCAGCATGTGGGTGTAAAAGGGATAGGTGGTTATTTTGATAATAGGTATCAAAATAGTTAAGAGAAATATATTTAGCGTTATGAATGCATTTATATATGAAGATGCTACTTAGGAGCATGCCAGAAACAACAGAAATAAAAGTAGTCATGTTCAAAGAAATGATGGATGGTCCTTATTAAGTGTGAATAAAACAATGTAAATTTGTTGAGCAAATAATGTTAAAGAACTTGAGCCATTTCTAAAGCCATGTGGGATAAACACATTAACAGTGTATGTGTAAGTATGTGTGTCCACGTTTAAATCACATTATCTAAGACTGTATTTGGTGTGCTTCATCTACAGGTGTATTTATCTGTTCAGTTATTCATACATTAAACAAACTTCAGCACCTTAATTATGATGAATATAAAATGCAATTTGTTGCTAATATTAAGTGTTGTAGCTAATGTCAAATCAACTACATGCTGTTCGTGGTAGGAATGTTTTCATACTTCATTTATCAGTTAACTGATAAGATATTTTCAATTCAGATTGAGAGACTTTTGCAAACACAAAGTCCCTTTGAGACATCAGATAGTTGTTTTACCTTTAAAAAGTTAAAAGGAAGCGAATAATGCTTATTGTTTTCCAGGGACATCCTATAATTTAAAACGACAATATTTTACATGACTGTATACAAAACTAAAGTGCTTTCATTTTTTTTGGTACCAGGACTCAAACCCAGGACCTTGCACTTGCCAGGCAGGGCTTGTGCTGCTGAGCTAGATCCCTGGCCCTCAAAGTGCTCCTTGACTTGGAGATATATACTAAAGTGAAACTATGTTGAAAGCAACCAGCAACACGTTGGACAGATGTAAGCAACGACAATGTGCACAGCTAGTTGGGAGGCCAGAACGCATGTATTTGAAAGAGTGGCATGTAGTTTTAATTAGATTATTTTATTTATCATGTTTCTCTTTAAATAACACCCCTGGTCTGCTATGTTAAAAGAGAAATGCTTGTTCTCTACTGTGAAAATAAAAGGGGATATTTTCATACGTCTGAAGTTGATACTTTTCTTTTTCCATTAAAAGCCATCTACTGTGACATGAAGCAAAATCCTTAAGCTTTCTGACTTTCCTCTGGGCACCTTCCAAAAACCAATTTATATCAGTTGGCAAGGTCATTATGGAGCCTGGTCAAAATGCAGGTGGTAAATGTAGCCCTGTTAGATAGCATCTTAATGTATCTATTTATCAGGGATACAAGGTCATAACAATGCTGTTCAGTATAAACTTTGATTTTCCAAGAATCTCACAGTGATTCTTAATTTGAGATGACCTATAATGTTATAAACATCTCTGAAGATATATTTCTTGAAAGTGTGCATATTTAATGATAATATGATTTACTTCAACATTTCTCCGCAAAATAAAATGTTTTTTCTGCAACATAAAGCTGCAGCACATTTTATCCTCATGGCACGACTTTTGTATATTTACTGATTTCTAATATTCTGCTCTCCCTTTGGCAAGCTACCAAAAACACCAGTACATAATTTTTCTGCCTTTAAAGTGATGGCATGATTAAATGTGCCCACATGAGTTCCTGGTAGAGACTAACACATAGACACACACTCACACATGAGTGAATTGCACATACTTCACGTGTTTAAAATAATTTAGCTATTATGATCACAACATTGGCTTTCTTTTATTTTCCCTCATATCTCCTTTCTGACATGCCTACAGGAGTGTCCCAGGCCTTCTGAGGCAATACTTTCAGGAATATTAGTAAAGCATAGCGACACCATTTCTTTTGTTGAGTGGACAAACCCAGCCAAACCAAATTTTAAAAGTAATGTCAAGTGTAAATAAAATAGACAAAGTACATGAACTTCAAACATATTTTTATTTCTAGGTCAGTATTGTTAATAAATACAGATTTTTATATATTATTTTTGAAGTTTATACATTTTGATAAATGGTAAAGGAATATTTTACTGAATTACATCCTAAAGCAGTAATCAATATAAATACTGTTTGACCAAAGGAAAAAAAAAAACAGTGGAGCTCAAACAAAAGAAACTGCTTTTAATAAGATAGAGGCGTCTGGCTGCACAGAGACATCAGCCACTGGGGCGTCTGGCTGCACAGAGACATCAGCCACTGGGGCGTCTGGCTGCACAGAAACGTCAGCCACTGGGGCGTCTGGCTGCACAGAGACATCAGCCACTGAGGCGTCTGGCTGCACGGAGACGGCAGCCACGGAGGCATCTGGCTGCACAGAGACATCAGCCACTGGGGCATCTGGCTGCACAGAGACATCAGCCACTGGGGCATCTGGCTGCACAGAGACATCAGCCACTGGGGCATCTGGCTGCACAGAGACATCAGCCACTGAGGCGTCTGGCTGCACAGAGACATCAGCCACTGGGGCGTCTGGCTGCACAGAGACATC
>PVLD010022056.1:0-30093 GCA_004027595.1 Dinomys branickii | reverse complement strand
CCTTCCTTCCTTCCTTCCTTCCTTCCTTCCTTCTTTTCTTTCTTTCTCTTTCCTAAAATTTCCTCTCCTTAAATTTAAGTTAGAAAGGGATAGCACTTGTTACCATTTAGATAAAAATGACAAACACATCAGTATAAATCAGTTGGAACTTATATTTAAAAAAATAAAACCTATGGAATTATTTTCTTTGAAAACTATTGTATACTACATGAAGTTGGTTGGCAGGTAGAGTTGTTAAGATTTAACAGATGTGCTTTATGGCATCCTATCAAAATATGAAGTAAGTTTAAACAACCTTATAACAAACACATCTAACTTGTCAAATGGGAAAGACGGCAGAAAGTCCCCTTCTCAGAGCCTTCTGGAAGGAAATCGAGAATTAGATTATAGGGATCTGACTGTGGGTACTGAGTTTTAGAGTGACTTCATCGGCCGAGGACATAAACCTGTGGAACACCAAGTGTGTATGGAACAAGAAGACTGTGGACAGCTAAGTTAGTTGTAAATATTACAGTTACACAGGGACAGACCCTCAGCACCAAAGACAGTTGTGGCTGAGGTGCATTCACTAAAGGCCAGGCTTCAAGAAAAAGAGGACCAACTACAACCACACATTTTGCCTAGGGATGGACAGCAGTGAGGGGCATTCTCAGTAGGCTTCAATCACCTTGCGTGGGGGGAGCCAGGACTTCCTAACCCTTCCTTCCCGGAAAGTCCTTGTGTGGTCCATGTGCATTTGCTACGTTATTTGCTTCCCCATTTGATCCCTGTTTATGAATATTAACTAAGTGACTATACTTTTTGTGACTTTATTAGTTCACCATAATTTTGTCCCACTTTGAACTTGCTTCACCTGTTGGCTTTCCTTAGTAAACACTCTCAAGAAGTGGGGTCAGCAGGCAACCTACTTCCCAGGGTCCTTCTGTCTCTCTTAGACAGAAGTTTGCTTTTTCTCAATAAATTCTTCCTGCTCTTAACCTTATTGTTCCTAGAATTCATTCCTTGGTTTTCGAGAACACCAGCTCGGTGTTTCGGACATCTAGCTGGTCAGGAGTTGTGTTTCCCTTATGTTACGTGGAGGGCCATACATCATCCCTGTGTCATACGCCCTATATCGTACACCCAATATAAAAAGCACTCTCTCTGTCCTCTGTGAGAGATTAGAGAAAGCTTGTACAACCCGTAGCTTCCCTGGCTACTGCTTGCTTAGGAGTTCCAGTGTAATGTTTAAGCCTTTTTTTTGTTGGTTTTTTTTTTTGTTTTTTTGAAACAAGTTCTCACTGTGTAGCTCAAGTCAATCTTCAACTCACTATGTAACCCAGACTGCTCTCAAACTTGTGGGACTCCTCCTGCCTCAGCCTTCCAACTGCTGGGATTATAAGGGTGTGCCACTATGAATGACTTGCTACTGTGTTTGGTTTCATGTGGTTTATGTGATGCATAATAAATAATGGTTAGTCCCTTTATGCAGCTCTTTCTTAAATTTACAATAAATAATAATAAACAATGTACAATAATTTTACATTAAAAAAAACCCAGTAGACTAAGGTCCGGATTTGTATACCCACTCTGCTCAGACATACTACTTTGTGGGTGCCTCGATTCATCTTTCCAGTGTCTCCCCCTCCATCTATGTCCATTTCTTACCTCTCTTTCATTTATTTTGCGTGAGCTTTTATTTACTTTTTTTTTTTGGCTTTTTGAGACTGGGTCTCTATATGTAGTTCAGGCTGATCTTAAACTCGCAGAGATCCTCCTGGCTCTGCCTCTCACATGCTGGGATTACAGGCATGCAGCACTGTGCTTGGCTTGTGAGCTTTTGTTTTATTTTTATAAATTCTTGCTACTGTGGTTCTAGGCAAAGTTCTAAGAATGGAGTGTGCATTGCCATTATGGTCTGTCATATGGGGAGCTCCAGGAAGACACTGTCTCTCTCCGTACTTCCACTCTTAGGCAGATCACTGAATCTGAATGTGGGTTGGCACTGAGTTTAATTGTATCAGTAGGATGGATGCTGTGTGAGTCGGAGGTCTATGTTTGAGAAGGTCCATCAGTTCTTAATGCAAGAAGTTTAATCACTCAAAGGAGGGTTTGCGTGGGTGTAGACAGGCCTTAGATTTGCAGCCAGCAGACCCAGCCATCCGGGTTGCCGGACTGGGCCCCATCCCGTGAAGACAGCCTGGTGTGATGGCTGGGGGATGAGAGGGGAAGCGCCCAGCAGGGCCTGTGCTAGCTTGCAGAATTGGTGCAACGTTTCAGAGTGCTTTTTTTAGACCACACTGCCTAAGTGATCAGTGAATACTGATGTTCATTGATAGGTGCATTTTAATAGCTACTTAGGAAAAATTCATGTTTACATACTAAAAAATAGTCAACTATTGAATCAACTGTTGAGGTAGATTCATCAAGGTATTATGAGTTACTTAGTAACATAGTTACATCAACAGGCAAGGAAATGGGCCGGGTGTGCTGGTACACACCTGTAATCCCAGCAGCCGGGAAGCAGAAGTATCGTAGTGAGTTCATGGCCAGCCTCCACTAAATAATGAGTTCAAGGACAGCTTAAAGTACATAGCAACACCCTGTCTCAACACACGTTGCCCCCCACCCCCCAAAGAGAGGGATGGAAACCAGTGAAGCAGCCATAGAAGAGATTTGCAGGTGATTTTCTGATGAGAGACCTGCTTTCCCATTACAATTCTTTTTTTGTCTTTTTGAGACAGGGCCTCACTATACAGCTCAAGCTCACTTTGTAGCCTGGGTTGGCCTCAAACTCACAGTGATCCTCCCGCCTCAGCCTCCCGAGTGCTGGGATTACAGGCGTGCACCACCATGCCCAGCTCCATTAAAATTCTATGAAGTGTGATGACTAAATTTTGGCAACAATTTAAACTGCAGGGTTGGAAGAGAAATGTATATAAGCAAATGAAAAATATTTTTCAATGGATGAATGTTTGAGTTCTTTTTTCTCACAGAATCATTTGCATTTGATGTTTCAAGCAAAATGCCACTGTGGGTCGACTGATTATAAATGTTTTCACTCAAGGGTAGCAGTTTCCAAATCTGTCTGTAAGCTGCTTTCTTAAAAAAGTGAATAAGCTTAGGAAATAATTATTCCTTAAAGTACACTAAACTCCCAAGCAAGCTTTAGTTCTGCAGACAGATCTGATTCATCAAGAAACATCAAGATAACTGTCACGATTTAAAATTTTAAAGGAAACCCAGGAGCCTTTGGCTCAAGTATAAAACTTTCTGTTGCTCTCTTGGCCTGACGCCTCCAGTTGAATATTTTGTGCTGTACGTTGCTCCATTTTTCGGTTTTGTTTTGTTTTTTTGCCCCTGGGACAGGAAACTACAGAACAGAATATATTCGTTTTGGTAACCAGCGCTGGGCCTGCGGTGACTCACTATTTTGAAGTGATTTTTTTGCAGAAAGGAGAAGGTGACCTGTGAAGGGTGCACCCTTGTGGCTCCTGGTGATGAGCACAGGTCTTAGTCTTCCATTCTATCTGGAGAGTTTACAAGACTGGGAGTCGTTGTTGTGACCCCAGACAGGTGTTCACAACAACACAATCCCCCCTCATGTATTTCTGTCATTGTTCCCCTTTCTTTAAAATCCTCCAAGGGCTCAGATGGTTCGCATCTGAGCAGACGACTGTCTCCTCTCTCTCTGTACTAGTTTGTGATTGTGTGAAAGTAATGTTCGTTGCGCAAAGAAGTGTTTGACTTGATTGTAAAGTCCTGCAGGGCAGAACCATGTTTTAATAACTAGGGCAGATTCTAGCATTTGTCAGTCTACACACAAGGATTTTTGGATTCATGAATTTAATTCTCCAACCAGCCCCTGCCCCACTCCAGGAGTAGCTGTTTGAGGTAAATGTCACCAGTTCCAGATTGGCATGTTATGTTGAGGGAATCCTGCTTTTGTACTCCCTCCTCCGTGGATAGCCGCTGGTCTGTTCAGTTCTATAAAGTAAGAATAAAAATTCTCCCAGGTAAAGATGAGGCTTTTCAGTTCATATCCCTGTATGTGCTGGGTGTTTGCAATAAATTATTTCTAATACTCACGACTTTCATTTAGAACTAGAGGTTAAAAATATCAACGTACTTAGTTTTCTTATAATTTCTTATTGAGAGCCTATAACAATGGATTTATATGGCATGTAACCAGAGATTTCTGTGGCATGTCAAGAATGCTAAGATCTTTCTGGAGTTACTGAGTTGGAAGATATTTGAGCAAGAGAGATGCATTGGAAAGCTTTTGTATTTGTGTAATTAGTCTGACAGGAGGAAACATTCAGGTTCAGTTCACCTTGTTTTGAGATGCTATGGTCTTGGCTTCAGTTGAACATTTTCTCCCATCTATGTCAGCTCTTCTTTTATGCGTTTTTGAAAATTTAGTAAAGGTAAAGCATATATTTAATGCCAGATGCCTTTGAATTCTTGAGGCATTGCAGTGAACAGAATGACTGACATCCTCATGTCGGTTGAAGTTTGCATTTTGTTTAGCCAGGGAACCAAAACACAGCGACAGCAACAGTGGATCTGTGGGTGATTATGACATATGTGCTATGGAAATGAGCGCAGGAATGAGACTCAAGCAGGGAGAGTGGGCTGTACCTTCGCATGAGCTGGGGAGGCATCCTGAAGAAGGTGCATTTTGTTTGAGCAAATGTGCAAGGGGGAGAACATGGTCAGTGACCTAATGCTTGTTCTAGTGTTCTGGACCAACCCCATGGTCTGACTTTTTCTCCTTTCTTTCCCTTCCTTCCTGCCCTCCCCCTTTTCCTCCCCCCTCCCTCCCTCCCTCCCTCCCTTCCTTCCTTCCTTTCTTTCTTAGACAGGGTCTTACTCTATAATTCAGGCTGGTCTTGAACTCACTATGTAGCCCAGGCTAACTTCAAACTTGCAGCAATCCTCCTGTCTCAGCTTCCTGAGTGCCAACATTACAGGTGTGTGCCACCATGCCCCAGTTTGCCATGGCCTTTTAGATATTTAGGGTTCAAAATACTGCCTTAGACTGTAAAGACAGAGACCATATAAATCCGCTGAGTAGAGAAAAGAAGGTGAAGCATATACATGCCCTCAGCCTATGCCCGTACCTAGCAAGTGCATGCTCTATGAACATTAATCAAATCTAGAACAGTAATGTAAAGCTCGAATGTTTACTACTTGCATACTCATAAAAACACATCAGTTTTTAAAAATTTTTTACTTAAAAATAACTTACCTTTTGTCTCTTTTTGTTTTGTTTCTTAACACCATATGTCCTTTTCTGAAGTTCAGCTTCCTTACATCAAAACTAGATTTTGATACAATAACACAGTGATACCTGTCTGTTCTGAAAAGGTTGTTTTATTTGTGCATCCAGGTTATTTTCAATACAGAGGGATTTTTAAACTGATACTTGATAGTTTGGAAGAAAAAATTTTTTTGTTTTTTTCAGGCAGGGTCTTGTTAGACAGTTAAAGCTGGTGTTGAGCACACTTTGTAGCCCAGGATGGCCTCGAACTTGCAACAATCTTCCTGCCTCAGCCTCCTGAGTGCTGAGGTTACAGGCATGTGCCACCTTACCTGGCTCTGGAAGAAAAATTTTTAATGGAATATTCTTATTTGAAAATAAGCTTTAGAAAATTTTCGGCAATCTTTTTGTTGTAGGATTTCCTTTTTAAGGTAACAAATAATATAAATTTGATAAATAAGTTTTATACATAGGAAAAAGATAAATTTCTTGAACAGCCAAAACACTTTTCAGAATCCTATGATAGAGAGCCCTTTCTTTTTTTTAAATGTTTTTTTTTTTTTTTTGCGGTACTGGGGATCGAACTCAGGACCCTGCGCTTGCTAGGCAAGCGCTTATTCCACTGAGCTATATCCCCAGCCCTAGATAGCCCTTTCTGATGCCACTTGAGCTGGTTAGCTTTCATTGGAAGTTCTATTTAAATGCTATCCAATCATACCATAATTTCTTTTGAGAAATTTTGGGGAAACCGGGAGGCAGAAGTTGTCTAGGTGCTAGGCAGATGTACTGCATCATGCCGTGTATGTGTTTTCAAACATAAGTGCATGTAGATTGGGATATTGGCTCTGCCAGTTTTAAAGATGTCAGGTCAATTACTAATTCTATGGGGCCTAGTCTCCTCATTTTAGAAAATGAGAGACACTTGGCTGTATATGTTTGTCTAAACCACAGAATGCACAGCACGCACAGCGAACAGTGAGGGTAACCGTGGACTGTAGGAGGTAGTGCTTCTCCGTGTGGCTGGATCGGTTGGAACCAGCGGGCCAGTCTGGAGGGGGAAGTGACTGGTGTAGGTGGCTCTGTCCGTATTTGCGTGTGTGTGTAGGGGGCAGAGGTCTATGGGAAAGCTATACCTCCCTCCTAGTTTTGCTACAAAAACCTGAAACTGCACTAGAAAATAAACTCTTTCAAAAAGTAGGATGAATACCTACATCTCAGAATTGTGCAAAGTAGAGATGATGGCAAAAGACCTAGCACGGTGTTTGACCCTCAAATAAAGGGAGCCGCTGTTATTTTAAAAAATCCTCTCACATATTAGCTGTTATTTGGGCTGTCATCTTTGAGATGTCTTGCACCTGATATGTTAAGCTTGCCCCACTCTACCCTCATCTTCAGCCTTTTGACAGTAATTTCTTCAGTATTTGATGAGTACTGTCTGGTACAAAGCTGATTCAGGGTTTAAAGGACTCTCAGGGTAAAATATTTTGGGGCTGAGTAGCCTGTAATTACAACATCTCCTTTTTATCCTCTTCCCTCTGGGACCCCCAGGCCGGAGCCCCCGTGTCTGGATTGCCGCCTTGGCCCCCCTTGGATCTCCCGCTAACGACTGCTTCCTTATCTACCCTCCCTCCGGATTCCACTCTCGCTCTGTGCTGGTGTCAGCCTGATATTCCCCAAACACCACGGTGCCCCTTTTCTTTTCTTAAAATTTACATTGCTCGTTGTTACCAGGTCCGAACTCCTTCGCCTACACTTTGTGGTTCACTACAGTCTGGAACCTTACTGTCCCCTCCATCAGCTTACGTGGTGGCCCCTAAACCGTTCCCGGGGCTGCCTGTCCCCTCCAGAGTGTTCAAGTGTGCCCCTCACTTGCGGCGATTCTGTGTGAGCCCCTCTCTGCGCTTAGGCTGTCCTTCCTCATCTTCTCAGTCTACAAGTGATGCACATTTTGTATTCCCTTTCATCTTTTCCTGACTCTCTCAGATTCTGTAGCATCTTAGGATGACATAGAAACTCACGCTACAGCTCAGCTGACACGGCATCTTTACATTTGCTTTCATGATCATCTTGAGTTGCTGATGGTCCAGCACCTGGTGCTTGGCATTTGCCCAATTTATTTTGGTTTTGTGCTTCGGTTGTCAGAAATTACTTTTACTGAAATGTAATTTTTGTGCAGTGAAATGCACCAACCTGAATGTACAATTTGATTGGTCTCCAGAAATATGCGTTTAGAAACAGCCCAGATGCAAATAAAGATACAGACTATCTATGACCCCCCAAACTTCTGAGCCCCCGCCCCCATTTCCCCTCTGTAAGGGATGCTGCCAATTTTGGTATTCGTCGCTGTGCGCTGGATTTGCACCTCGCATGTATCAGGTCATGTCATATAGATGCTTTTGTATTTGGCTTGTTTAACTCCGTGTAATGTCTTTGAGAGTCATCTAAGTTGTTTTAGTACTTCATCCCTTTTTGTTTCTGAGTAGTACTTTGTCAGCTGAACTTACAGGCACTTGTTTATCAGTTCTGCTGATGAACGTTTGGGTTATTTACAGTCTTGGGTTATTAAGGATAGAGTTGCCGTGAGTCATTGTGGAGAAATCTCTGACCCTGCAGTCTTCTCATTTCTTTCGAGTACATATCTAGGAGTGGGGTTAGTTAGCCACACTTCATGTTATGGTTTGTGTCTACATGTCCCCCCACAGCCTCATGTGGGTCATAGGTGGGGCTCTTTTAGAGCTGGCTGAATCTAGCACCGGTTCATGGTGCAGCGCTCGGATTAAAGGTGCAAGAATTAAGAGTGTGTAATTACTAAAGCGGTCCACTGATTGGTTTGGCACTGCCCTTATCCCCAGTAGCCTGGATACAAGGAGGTTTGTCTTGCCCCCTTCCTTGTGTACTTTGTTATCTTGCACTGTTATCATGAATTATTTCCCTGTCTGCAATGCCCATCTGTCATGCCAACCTGCCTTGGATCCAGCGGATTATGAACTGAACCCTCCAAACTGTGAGCTAAATAAACCTTTCCTCCCTTAACTCTAGGTGTCCGGTATTTTGTGTCAGCAACAAGAAAAGTAACTGAAGCACTTTGTTTTACCGGCTTTGTTTTGGGGATGTCAGAGTAATTGCTGTAGAGAGTTGCTGTTTCAGGTGTTGTATCTTTGCGGCACCGTGGACCGATGGGAGCTGGGAGGAGGGAGAGGCTAGGTGGTAAGAGAGAAGTTGTGACGTGTGTTCTCTCTTTTTGTCTTGTAAGGGTTTTCTTTTCCCTGGAAGACCCTTGCCCATGACCCCCAAGAAGACATCTGTCTGTGTATCTTAGTCAAGAATTGGGTCACTGGTTATCTGTAGCTGAAGGGATGTTCACCTTTTTTTTGGTTAAAAAGTCTTTGTGTTGAGGCAGGCATGGTGGTGCACACCTATGACGCAAGGTAGCAGGATCGCAAGTTTAAGCCCAGTGTAAGCAACTTAATGACTTAGGGAGATAATGTCTCAAAATAAAATATAAAAAGGGGATTGTAGCTCAGTGTTAAGGTCCTGGGTTCAATGTCCAATACTGAATAAATGAAAGAGACACAGAGAAATAGAGGCAGCAAATATACTCCCAGGTGGAGCTGTCCTACAGTGTGTTTGTTCTGTAAATCACTCATAAATATCTAAAAGAAAGAAAGAGAGAAGGAAGTAGACATAGAGAAGGAAGTAGACACAAACGGAAGAGTTTGTGTTCGTAACTGGGTGAGAGACGCAGGGTGAGGAATGTTTGGAGCCTGCTCGTAGCCAGTCAGGGCAGAGCGTGTGGGCATAAATGCACCAGCTCTCAAAGGCACCAAAGCCTACCTGGGGAACTCGTGTTATTTTGAGAGGAAAAATGAATTTATTGCTGGCAAGACCTGTGTCTATCCATTTGAATTTACTGGGGACCAAGAGCCAGAACATCCAAGGGAGGAATTTGATTTGGAAGTATGTGTGATGAGATGGTATTTGAAGCTATGTTGAATTTGAGGGTGTTCAGTGGGGGTTTGTAAAATAAGAAGGGACAGGCTGGGCAGGTAGCATTAGATGTATGTCTGTAATCTCAGCATTTGGGAGGCTGAGGCAGGAAGATCACCAGGTGTTGAATGCCAGCCTGGGCTACACAGTGAGACCCTGTCTGAAAAAGCAAAACAAAAACCTGACAAACAAACAAGGGACAGGACAGAGAACAGTGCTAACAGAACTGTGGGAGGAGTTTCAGGGTAGAGACCGAACAGTGAGGTAGAGAACCTCAAATATGACATTGCTAAGAGGTTGAGGCAGCCACTGGTTTTGGCATTGGACCAGTACTTTAGGTCTTCTCATATAGGGGAGGTAGGAGAAGCCACAGGGTAGTCAGCTAAGTGATGTGGGCTCAGAGTGCAGTAGTTCCTCTCCTCCATGATTTTGCCCTGTGGTTTTATTTACTCTCAGACTGTGGTCTGAAAGTAGGAAGTGGAAAACTCCAGAAATAAATAATTGATAAATTTTGAATTGCATGCTGTTTTGAGCGATCAAATCTCACACCATTCTCTCAGAGGTGAAATTACTTTGTCCGGTGTATCTCTGCTCTCTCGTTAGTCACTTAGTAGTTGTCTAGCATCACAAGATTGACTGTTGAAGCTTTGCGGTTCTTGTGTTCAGGTGACTCTTACACAGCAAGTAACTTAATATTGTGTTACCTGCCTATGCCCTTCAGGTCAGTTCATCTTGTCATGTAGGCCTTGTATCTTCACAGCATCGCAGTATTTATAGAAACTGAAAATATTGGAGAGAGGGAGGAGCTGGGCCTGAGAGTGAAGAGTTGTGCTTTTGGGTAAGAGATGGAAAAGGCTCCATAAATTTCCTGACCAGAAGTTTTAGCAAAGAATAAGATGTTGCTACTGACTGTAAGGGGGAGGAAAGGGTGGGCAGTGAGGCAGAAAGTGTGTCTTGGGTGGGTTTGCTGGAAGCAGGAGGAGTCTCCTGAGGGTCACTTTATTTTCAGGCGGGCAAAGATGGTCATAGGTGAGATTAGCTTTGGGAGAGAGCTGTTTTATTTTCCTTTAGATTTCAATTCTACTTTTGATCGGGTGTACAATATTTTGAAAACACATTTACTAGTTAGATAAGCTTTGTTCATGTAAACAAAGCTGACATCTTTCTTTTTCTTTTTTTTTTCATTGAGATGAGTTCTGGGTAAATTGCCCAGGCTGACCTCAAATTTGTGACCTTCCCACCTCAGCCTCTTACATAGCTGCAATTAGAGGCGAGTGCCTCTGGGCCCCGTGACAGCCAACAGTCTGCGCATGTTTGAAGTTAGTCTACTTCTATGTTCACCTCTGTGCTTGGATGGGCTAAAGATCAAAGGTAGCATGAGTTTTACCAACCAGTAAATATTTTTAAAATGCCTGTTGTAGGCAGGTTGACAGATGCTGTGGAAACACTGAGAAATACCATGACATTACAGAATACTTGTGGGTGCTGTATCTTAAAAGTGAAAATAGTGATTTCCTTTCATTTCCCAGCTATGCCACTTTGTAAAGTGAGGGGACTTTTGGCCCCAGGATTTCTGTACTTACAATAGTGGGTGAGAACCAAGATCTTATGAGATAGCAGAAAGCTGAGTATCTGTTAAGATCCTTGGTGTAGACAATAGACCTACAGGTCATTCGAAAGGGAAAAGTTGTAAATGCGATGCTTTACCAATTGGCATAGTAAAGAAGGAATTCAAAGGCAGGACTGTTTGGCCTTCCTGGTGGGATTAGTCTCACTGATGAGAGTTCTGAAATGCCATAGAACCCTACCAGGAGTTTGTGATGACATGTGGTCTTCCAGCCAAAAAACAGTTTCTTCAAAAAAATAGCTGAAATTAATTGGTTTGTAGATAAAGTAAAAAAAAAAAAGCCACATGTAAGGTTGTTCATAAGGTTGTAAATTAGCTTGTATATAAAGTTGTCAACATCAGTATTTTAACCAGCTAATGAGTAAAAGCTTTAAATGAGAATTTTTTTTTATTTTGTAGTGAATGAAAGACACTTTATTACCAAATCCTCAAGGTTTAAGATGATAGCTTTATCTTTAAGATATTTTCAGTGAATACCCATAATTGCTCCCATGAGTAAGTGAAAAAATAATTTGACAGTTTCCAGATGGCACTTAAAAAAACACAAAAAACAAAACAAAACGCTTCAAGTTCTTGACACTATGAATTTCACTGTATCTCCTAACAAATCCAGTAATTCTGATGTAAGTATGAATGTGCTCTAACCCAGATTTAACTCTCTAAAAACAGATGGTACAAAAGAAGAAAAGGCTTTCACCATCCCTGTGGGCAAAGCTCAGACTTCTTTATTCTCATCCAAAGGCAGTTTCTTTCTATTTTGGCCTGACTTCTGGGAGCGCAGAACTCTTGAAAGATGTTTCCTGGAAAATAGTGGGCTCTTTTCTTGTTCTGTCCTAGGACTCTTGGCTGAGTTTCTTTTATTCCGGCTGCTTTTACTCATTAATATTCACTTGAGCCATAGCGGCCGGGAAGGCAGCAAAGGGGTGGAAATTCATGTGATGAAAGATCGGAAGAAGAAGCAAATGAACCCAGCAATAGTGTGACCGAGTCTCCTTTGCTCGGTCAGTTGAATACTTAAAGCTTTCAACTGACTTAAACAGAAAGGAGTTTTTCCTCCTCCTCTTTCTCCTTTGATGTAGACTCATTTAGGGCTTAGCGTTTTTGCCTCCTTGACAGTAAGGAGGCTTTTCTTGTTGAAAATAAAATAATTAATCAAGATAAGCACTGTACGTTTCTGAGCTCCAACATATTTATATGGATTGACAAATGCTGTTTTAAGAATGGCTGTCAGCGATGGGGCTGCAGTGAAATTGATGATGGAAATGAAGCTGTTAGAACAGCAGAACGGGTTGTTTCCCTTTTAGAATATCACACAAGCATTTCCTCATCCCGGGATAGCCTTAGTTCTTCCAAAGACGGCTTTGAAAAGAGTAATCAACATATGTGGCTCGCAAGGCTTTGGACAGGAGAGAACACTTTCAGAGAAATTTTGGGTTGGTTATTGTGGGAGAAAGAGATTGTGTTACTGAAGAAAATCCACATAATTGAAGAGGGTGTTCATTACTTCTTCTGAATGCAGTACTTATCAAATCTGGCTTCATAGAAATAATTTTCTCATTGCGGTCCGTTTGCTCATGGCTTGAGGCTTCGCAGGTGGTTGCAGGGAAATTCTGTTACTGCAAATGCGTTTGTAAAAATTATCACCACAGCTCAGTCTGTGCATTAAAGCCCCAGCAATTGTGCCTCCTTACTTTTAACTAATATTGTTATAAAAATTGGAGGCAGCATGTAAGCTTGGTACTTGGAGATCGCATGGGGTTTGACCTCACTAAACAGGAGTGAAGGGTCCTGTTACTTCATTTAGAGTGTAGTTGTTTAATATAGTAGTGGCTTCCAGATCGGACAGGTGGTTTCTGCAGTCAGCCCCATGCTGGCTAACTTTATACAGTCATGTTACAAAGAGAATTTTCCAGTGGAACTTCTTTTTTTTTGGTACCGGAAATCAAACTCAAGACCTTGTGCTTGCCAGGCAGGTGCTTATGCCACTGAGCTATCTGTATCCCCAGCCCTGGAACTTCTTAAGATGGTGCACTTCTTAAGATTATTTGAGTTTGAACACTTCTGTTCTTTGAGACAGGATCTAGCTCTGTAGTTCAAGCTGGCCTTCAGCTTACCATGCTGGCTGGCGATCCTCCTGCCTCAGCCTCCTAAGTGCTGTGATCACATGTGTGTCCCACCACGCCCAGCTTGATCACGTTTTTGAAGTTGCTTCCCCAGGGAACACCACTGTTCTTTATCCTTGGACTCTCCCTGAGCCTCTCAGAATCTGACAAAACAGTGCCTGAAAATCGTGAGCTCCATAACAACGTGTCTTATGTTTTCTTTGCAATCCTGTCAGTATTCTGATAAAAATGTTGAGTTTACCCAGCTTTCATTTATTCTATAAATATTTACAAAAATCCAGTTATGGGCCAGAGTCAAAAATTTCTTGGAGTTAGTTTCTGTGGTGGATTCAAATAACTTCTAGTGGTTGTTGCTCTGGAAAATGAATAGACATTCTTTAATTAAACAACTAAATTACTCAGAGTCAGCATTGCTAGTTACCTAATTGGTTATCCTCAGAGGGACTTGGATAAGTTAAGATGTGGAAACAGGGAGAGGTAGGACGTCAGATCAGCAGGTGTGAAGGGGAAGCTGGGAGTCTCAACTCCTCACGTGACCCACATGACCCTTGCCATCTTAAGGCCAAATATCAATGCCGGCTGGGATGCGCGAGGGTTAAGTGTGGACGGTGGGAAACTAGTAGTGATCATAAGGAAGGGTTTACAGGTGTATGTGTTTTACATATGTGTGTATATGGCTGAAGACTTAGGTAACTTTGAGCCTTTCCAGGGAAAATGTTGACAAGCGTGTTTTAGGTCAGCTGCAGAACTCTTGTAAATAAATACCTTTTTTTTTTTTTTTTTTTGCTATTGTTTGTGTTTTTGTTTTATAGTACTGAGAGGTGAACCCAGGGGCTTGAACATGTTAGGCAAAAGCTCTACCACTGAGCTACACCCCCAGCCTGAGTTTCATGTACTGAGTGTATAAGAAAATCAACTATATGAATAGTTAAATCACCGCCATGTTAGAGTTTAAGATGTGGTGCAGTGGGCTGTATGACCTAGCATTATTTGTATTTCTTTCATAGGAAATCAGAAGAAACAAATGCTAGGAGGTTTGCTCTTCTAGACCTGGTTTTCATCTACAGAGGAGAGATTGAGGGGCCTTCCAGTTTATGTCATGGGAACACATTTGAAAAACCCCTACTTATCCCTAAAACTACTTGTCCCTAAAACATCATCCAAAAGAAATAATGTTCTCAATTATGATAACCTATAGGAATCAACACACTGCATAGGGTATAGTTTGAGAATTAAATTTTTTAGACACAGAATGTTAGTCCTGTTTCTCTTTGGAAGAGGTTTAGGGCTAGTCTGATAGTTTTGCAAAGAGCAGTGTTTCGTAGAAAAGATGATTTCTCATGAACAGCTCATTAACGCTAGTAACTGCCCTTGGAGGGGGAAGAAATGGCAAGCATTCCAAATTGTTCTGTGGGAGAAGCAGAAGGCAAACTCATATTGCTTTATGTGTTTTACATGAGGCAAAGTTCTGGACTTTTAGTATGAGTGAGTATATAAATAATGTTTTTTGATTATTAATAGTTGCAATTCTATTTTTTTCAGGGATGGGTTTGAGACAGGGTCTCGTTATGTAGTTCAGGCTAGCCCTGAACTAGTGTGGGGAATCCTCTCCCCGCCCCCTCCTTGTAAAGTGTTGGGATTACAGGTATGGGCCACCACAGCTGGCTGATCATAACTTTTAAAACAGTTTCTTTGATTATATTAACAATATTTGCCAGTGTTAAGCATTTGCAGAATATAGTATCTCATCAAATGGAGTTGAGCCTTTAATCCTAAGGGCTTGGAAAATTTCGTTGTGTGCGTGTATGTGTATGTATGTGTGTGTGTGTGTGTGTATGTGTGTGTGTGTGTGTGTGTTGCTGAGGATTGAACTCTGGGCCTTGTACTTGGTAGGCGAGTGTGGCTACTACTAAGCTGCATTCCCAACAATACTGTGACGTTTGTCACAATATTGTAAAGTCTTGCCTTCACAGAGAAAAGTCAGGTGTGTTTGGTAACTTTTGCAAAATCCATAGATCAGACAATGAACTCATCTACCCATGTCAGCTGTGAGAAAATGTGATCATTTGAAAGTTTTACCTGAAGAAGGAAGTTTTGCATTAGCATTCTACCTGAGAGAGTTTGGTTCCAAAAGGGGAGTAAAGATTTTAGAATTACATTAAGTGGACCCACTCATGTAGGACTGGGTGGTTGTTTTTAGTCGTTGCCCCCCTCCCCCCCGACTGGCATTGATTTGTTGGCTGAGAAGTCAGACAGAGTCATCTGGACACCTCCGTGCCAGGGCTCATTTGATGAATCAGAGTGGGAGAAGCCAGCCTTCTGCCTGTGCTTGATTCTGACAATGGGTTCTTGTTGCCACAGAGGCAAGAGGCTGGGCCAGCGCTGAAGGCAGAAGCAAAGCGCTCAGTGGTGCTTTTCCACGGCAAAACCATATTCATTCACAGACTGCTCAGCCTACACCAATCTCCTGACCACTCCCCTGTTCTGTAGGAATATTGAGCAGAGAAAAGGAGCCCTATGTGCAGGGAGCTTACTGACTCGAAAGGAGCGAGAACAGTCTTAAAGGAGGGAGGGAGGGGCAGCTGTAGACTGAAAGTAGGAGAAAGACTTGAACTCTGCAGAGTTGCTGCCCAGCCCGAGTCAGGGCACCTGGAAAGAAATTGGCTGTTCCTCCATGCCTACCTGACACGATCTGGGAAAGCCCACAGCCACAGCAGCAGGGACAGGCACAGAGATTCCAGAGATTCCAGAGATTTGGTACTCTTGAAGAATCCTTCCATGGACCGGCCACAGTTCTGTGTGTGTGTGTTTTTGCTTTGCTTTTTTGCAAGTGCCCATGTGCTATTACACTCATGGGTTCACTTACACATGGAAGATTTTATGCATCCTGGGAGGAGGAGGCTGTTCTTCATGGGGCAGGTTTAGTGATCTCTCAGCACAGGGTCTGAGAGATGCTAATTGTCCACTCCGAACAGAATGGGAGAACCATTGTTCTGCCCTGACATCACTGTTTCCCTAGGTAATCTCATTTCATCCATTGTGGTTTTTGTACTGTGCGTGTGAATTATCCTCAGCTGTGGCAGTCCAGGAAGTGCACCAGACTCATACATCGAGTGTCATCTGTGTCATGTGATGACCTTACCCATGCACCTTCTGTTTTCCCTTCTTGGATTCCTAGGGTTTGGGACTCTGGCTTCTCAAAGTGTTGGTTCCTGAGATCGCATGTCATTGTTAGCAGTGCGGAAACTCACCCCCCTCCCAGTGTAGAATCTGCATCTGGACAAGCTGGCCAGGTAATTCAAGTTCAGGCTGGAAACGCCCTGTGTTACACTCCATCTCTCCCACCTGCAACCAGGAGTGACAAAAGGTAGTCATTTTTATAAGCTTTATGATTGGGACAGTGTGTTTAGCTTGTGAATTACTGAAGAACTGTAGGGAGGGATTAAGGAGATGTCAGTCAATAGATACAAAGTTTCATTTATACAAGAGGAGTCAGTTCAGGAAATCTGTTGTACAACACGGTGACTTAAATAAACATGCATTGTTTATTTAAATATGCATCCCATATTTAAATGGCTAAGAGAGTCGATTTTAGGTGTGTACACTCATAAGTCTGTGAGGTAAATGGATATGTAAACCGACTCAATCTGGCATGTCTTAGGTACTTTCCTCCTGGATGAGCCAAAATAACTGATGTTCGCAAATTAAAGGAGGATAGGTTTATCTGAGCTCACAGTCTGTAGAGGTTCAGTCCATGGTTGGCTGGCTCTGAGGCAGGGGGCATGGCAGAGGGACACCGCAGAGAGACAGTCCATGGCGGGGCAGGCAGGAGGCGGGGAGCAACAAGCAGCAAGCGGTGAAGTCGTAAAGCAGCAGGTACTGCTTGCTACCTTTTCGTATATTTTATTATGTTATCTGTTTAAAAAGCACTTTATGATATTCTGCATTTTTCCTCAGCTCAGGCTTTAAGATATTTTGTTTTATAGTTTTTCTGTATGTGAACATTTTTCAAGATGGGTTTTTTTTCATGATAATGACTGACATAAACCAAACATTTGACTCGGTTCATGATCAAGTTTTGCGAATAGTTTGCTGAGGATTGAAAATAAAGTTCGCTCCATCTCTCATTCCTTTGTACCTGTGTGACAGTTAATTATTTAATGCTAGTTCCATTGTCTGCTTGAGCTGTCACGGTCTGGCAGCAGACTTTCAATCCTAAATTGTGCTTCCAACTTTCTGATTTGTGACATCAACTCAGTCCTCCCCTTTCGTTCACATTCCTGCTAGCTTTTCATTTCTAGCTACTTGGTTGCTTTGGAAGAGAAACATTCAAAAGCAGTTTGCCTTAAGACATTCTGAAGTCCCTTCATTCTGCAGTGGCTAGCTTTTCTTGGGCACCCACTCTATGCTGTGGTGGCTTCTTTCATTCTTCCCAGGATCCGGTGGCCTTATTCTCGGTGGCCTTATTCTCGCACTACGGGGAAACTGAGGTGCTCAGGCTGGGCACACCTTCCTACCCAGACCAAAGCCTGGCTTCCTGCCAGGGCTGATCTGAACTGTAGCCTTCCTGGGAGTGACAGTCATATTCTTCTTCCACCCTGGGTGCTTCTGGGACTCTTTACTTTTATTTTGTGTGGTTTTTTTTTGGGGGGGGGAGAGGTAGGTAATTGTTTTTAAAAACTGAAAAGCATACTTAAAATTGATTTTATTTACATTTTCTTTTACATTTGAGATATTTTTACACTGGAAGTTACATACTTGAGGCATTTATGTTACTCTCCACTATCCTTTTGGTTTTTGCATTTTTCTTGGATTTGCCTTTTTGGGATAAATGTGAAGCTTTGATTTTTCTTCAGGAAACTGAAGTGGAAGATTAATGATACATGCTTTTTATAAGCAGTTTTGAACTTTTGTATTCATTTTCTTTTTCCCTTGAGTAACAAGGATTGAACTCAGGGGCTTTGCCCTGAGCTACATGCCTTTTTTTTTTTTTTTTTTTCCGTGACAGAGTTCTGCCCCTATCCTCAGGACCTGGCTCATATAAGACAAGTACCGTACCACTGAGCTATGTATACCCCCCCCCCCTTTTTTTTTGGCTTTTTGAGACAAAGTCTCCTTATGTAGTTCAGGCTGGGCTTGAGCTCACTGTGCAGTTCAGGCTAACCTCAAAATTGTGGCGATCTCCTGCCTAAGCCTTCCCAGAGTTGGAACTGCAGGCATGTACCACCATGCCCAGCCTTTCCTTTTTTAACTTTTATTTTGATAAAGGGTCTCAAATTACCCAGGCCAACTTTGAACTTATGATCCCCCTGCTTCAGCCTCCTGAGTAGCTGGGATCACAGGCATGCACCAGGGCACCCAGATTGAGGGATTTCTCTTGCAGAGGAAACCCTCAAGCCAGCTGCCTAGGGGAACCTGCTGGTTGTAGCAAGCAGACTAGAGTGCTGTCCTGCTGCAGAGGCTCCAGGAGGCCTGGCCGCTCCCCTTGTCCAGCCTGAGGACCAGCCGAGGCCTGGCGGCTGTGACCTGGCTCTGGCGGAAGAGGTGGTTCGGCTGGGTTTACTAACGCACTGGGTGGGAGGAGACGAATACAGACCAGGTTCGGAGATGCCTGGGATTTATCAGGATTTATGAGGACCTGTCTGGGCCGCTCCCCTTGGACTTGCCTCCCTTCCCGGCCTCAGGCGAGCCTTTAGCTCTCATCTGCTGGGCCTCGTGAGCACAGTGGGTCCAGGTACGCCTGTGTGGAATGGACCTCCCCCCCTCTCTCCCTCTCCCTCTCCTCTCTCCTTGCTTCCAGCTACTGTCGCTCCCCAGAGATCTGTAGTACCACAAACTAGCTTGCACTGTCCTGCTGTGAATTTTACTTCTCAGCAGAGTGAGTATTTGCCTTTTAAAAAGGTTTTTTTCCTTTGAGATGAAGCTCTGCTATGTTGCCTAGGTTGGACCTGAACTCACGGGCATCCTTCTGCTTCACCCTCTAAAGTGCTGGGATTATAGGTATACACCTCCACGCCTAGCCTCCTTTTTAGTTTTAAATTAAAAATTTTTTGTTTTGTTTTGTACTGGGGATTGAACCTAGGGCTTTGACACTGAACTACATTCCCAGCCCCTTTTTAATTTTATATTTTGAGACAGGGTCTCAGAAAGCTGATAAGTTGCACAGACTGGGCTTGAACTTGCAATCCTCTTGCCTCAGCTTCCTATAGTGCTGCAGTTACAGGCATGGACCACCATCGCCTTGAAGAGTGTTTCTTTGATTAGTATCCTGGTGTCTAAGAAATACAATGCTGTAGGCCAATTAACTAATATTTACGAAGTCATACTTGTGTGAAGCATAGGCAGCTGTACAATCGTAATGGAGCAATGCATTGTAATGCTCTGGCTTGTGTGTGGTCTCTGTATGTTTCAGAAACAGCACTGATAAGAAATAAAATTTGCATGTGAATTTATTATTTGCTCTGTTTTAGAAGAACAGCGAGTCAGATGTGGGCTGCATTGTTTCCAGGACTTTGCTAACGTTAATTAGAGCAGATATGTGGAAATATTATAGAATCCCTGCATCAGTAGAGCTGTAGCCAGGAGTCACAGTTCTTGGCATACACTAGGGCATTGCACCTCAGGTCTGCGAGTCAGCTTGTGTGTGACCACTCCTCCTTCACCTCCCCTTATTCCTGTGTGCAGCAGCTGACTCGTTGGCTCACTTTGTTCTTTCCACACCAAAAGACGGATTTGTAAGTGGCAACCTCGGTTCGTGTATAGCTTGAATATCTTTGTGTGGTTTGAAAAGATTGTGAGTATATTTATGAACAGAATTATAGTTTTCCCAAGAAAACAGATACCTGGACAGGAAAGGGCTGGAAAGCAGTATTTCAAACGAAGACCCTGGGCTGTTTGTCAGCTTGCTTTGCGGAGGCTGTGGCTGTGGGTCTGCTCTGGGGAGGAGCTGGGGTGGGGAGGCTGCAGGCCACCGCCGCGCTGGGCTGGGTTGGCCTCATTTACCCTATTCTCAGTGACCCAGTCACCTCTGTTAAAAATGAGGGTGTGCGGGGCCACCCAGTTTACTGAGAGGGTTCAGAGGTAACTTCTTAAAACAAGGCCTGTGGTACAGGAAGCTCTCACTTCATCGAGCCCTTCAGCTAGGAGCAGCACACAGACCCCAAACGCCAGTGATGCGCACATACAGGAAGGAGGCATGCGACACTGCTGTGGAGGCTTCAGAAGCCGTCAGGCTGCCTGTGGTAGTCCCGCCCTGCTGCCACCGGGTATCTTTGTCACCTCACTGCCACAAGGTGGGTGCTTCATCTCAAGCATCATTCTTAGATTCCAGGCAAGAAGTGAAGGAGTCAGAGAGCAAAGGTGAGCAGCAGCTGCAGTGCCTCTCCTTGCGGGGTGTTTCTCAGCAGCTCTAGCAGCCGTTTCTGCTAACCTGACAGCCAAGGTGGTTTTTGGTGGTGGTGGTTGTGGGGGGGCCTGGAAGTGGCAGCCTGATGGCCCCAACCTTGAAGATAGGGTGCAGGATGACCTGGCTATCCCTGGAAGCAGGTCTGGCCCTGCCCCGGCTCCTGGGCCTTGGTCAGTTCTGTACCATGTTCCCCTGGGCGCGGATGCAAGGGAAACTGGGCTTGGCCTTGGCCGTGCTCTGGGTGCGGGCAGAGGGCGGGGGTTCAGACTGGGCTGCACAGGAGGCCAAGGGCAGCTCCTAACTCAGTTCAGCCAGAGTGGCCAGGGACCACGCACAGATCTGCGGGGTTCAGAGTGGCTTACCAGCCCATCCCACGCCTTCGGCCTGCTGTCCTCCCAGAACCGCAGACGGGGTTGGAGTGTCAGCGGGCTTCATATGATTTGCTGAAAAAAATCAGCAAATCTTTGAGATGCTGTAGCTGTTAGGGTGCAGTGCATGCAGGTCTAGTGTAACGGAGGTCCCCAGCACTGAATGTGGGAGGCAGGACAACCTGGTTACCCTGGGTACTCAGCTTATCAACCCAACACTTGGGAAGCTGAAGCAGGAGGACTGCTACCAGTTCAAGGCCAGCCTGGGCTATATAGGGAGACCCAGTCTCATTGTGTCCCCACCTACCCCCCCAAAGAAAACCAAAGAAGAAAAATAAAACTCTTGGCCATGTTACTGATTTCATAAACCATCTCCTCAAAGGTTACTGATATTTTCACTCAACATCTGTCATTATGAACTTTTTCCTATGCATTTATATTTACCTTTGGAAATTATACTTTAACTCTATAAAGAATTATACATTATATTACAACCTTGTGCATTTATTTATTGGTTTTTTGAGACAGGGTCTCCCTATGTAGTTCAAGCTGTCCTTGAACTCACTATATATCCCAGGCTGGCCTTGAACTCAAAGTGATCCTCCTACCTCAGCCTTCTTAGTGCGTGCACCACCACACCTTGTACTTTAACAGAATAACCTTGTGCTTTTAACAGAACAATCGATCTTAAAGATCGTTATATGCAGTCCATTTAAACTCATTCCTTTTCATTGTTGCATAGTATTCTTTATCACAGATATACCACAGGGATAGTCCTTGCCCTGGTGAGCGTTACTTTTTTATTCTTTTGGGTTTTGTTTTAGGATTATTACAATCCTGTAGTTCTTATATTTGTCTTTTGGCATACTTGAGTGAATGTTTCTCCAGGATGGATACCCAGAAGTAAGGGATTAGAGGCACTGAGCATGTGCATTTAACACTTTAATGGATGTTCCCCACTTCCCTTCCAGAGTGTTCTAACAGCAGTCCCTGAGAGCTCAGCGTACTTTTTGCATGGCACTTCCTGTGGCATGTTTAGGTAGGCTTGCATGTTTAGGTTGGGTATACATTTTTATTACCTGACATGCTGTGGGGCTACATACATTTGTACATTTGTCTTCAATAAGGAATTTAATTTGAAATAAAGGTAAATCTGAAATCCTTCTTACACCACCAACAGCCATATTCCGAGCCTTGTGTCACTCTGGCAGTGAGTGTGTGCAGATGAAAAATACAACAGCAGCATGGCCTGTTGCCTGCCAGGCCCTGAGGTGCAGGGCAGGGCTGAGCTCACCTCTTGCTTGTGTTAACTTTGACTCTGGGAGCTCCCGGGTGGCAAGGGGCGGCCTGGCAGCCCTGGCGGTGCTGATCCTAGTGATAATCATGGTGCATCGCTGCATGCTGTCTGCAAACCTAGGATGCACTCAGGATCTCATTGAATCTTCCAAACAGTGCACTTTAGGTGATGTGGATGGCACCATTTTACAGAGCAAAATGAAGGAGCTGATCAAGATCCCAGGGCTGGTGGCAGCAGGAGGACTTGAGCCACCTGATTCCTGGACTCCATAACCATGGCGATGGCCTCTCTCTATGTCCCCCCTCCCCCTGTGCTCCCCAGCTTTCTCTTCTGACTGTGGCCCTGCTGGCCTGTGACCACTTCCTGCACTATCCCGAGAGCCTGTGAGCTGCCCACCCTTTGAGTTCTATGGAAAACCCATTTGTTTGTCTGCCTTGATTTGGAAGTAACATATTTCCTGGGACTGTCCTGCAAGTGTTGTCTGTGTGAGAAATTCTTAATCTCTTGGGGAATGTGGACCCTTGGAATACACTTTATTATTCTTATGGAAAAATGTGCACATACTTAGAAGTTTGTGTATAGTTTCATGGGCTCAAAAGCCTTCTGAAAATGCCTGTTTCTCTGAATTTGGTTATAATCTTCAGAGTAGATGTGCAAGACAGTGGGTTGAAGAAAATATTCCTGCCATGTGAATATCCTTCCTGTGTTTACGATTTCTTCCTCATCCTTTGGAAAAGAGGGATCGTTTCAATCTTACACTGAATCTGTTTGTAGTGTGTTGCAATTAGCACAGTTATTTGTTTTATAAATTTAGAGTTCTGTTTATAGTGACAGTTGAAGGAGGCTTTTCTGCCTTGTTTTTGCTAGATAATCCTTTTTCTAAATAGGAACTGCAGTTTGTGGTCCATAATGCTAGCTCAGGAATTTTTCTTTTGAGAAGTCAATTGGACAGAGTAAAAAGAAAATTCTGAGTATGGACGGTAGGTTTCATCGGACTTTGTAGGCTCAAGAAATGACTCTGTACTCTGGACCCACCATGCTGTAATGATACCTATTTCAAAGAGAAAGCACATATTCTGGGATTTATATTTCAGTGAAGCAGAAATATAACTTTCAAGTGTACTTTTGACCAATTTAAGTTGTCTTGCACATATGGAACCTGAAAATGAATTTTAAGGCAGTTAGTTTAAAACTGCTTTATATCTGAGTTACGGCTTTTGTGTTTGGGTTTTTGTGCTGAGATTTAAAGATGGCTTTGTTGTTGAAAACTGACTTCCTTTATCTTGGAAATTGGTTGGTAGGAAAAACATGTCATTCAAAGTAGTTTTCATGATTTTCTGATGGACAGACATGTTAGTGCCTTTCTAGTACACTAAGCCCCCCTTTAAAGAGGCTTCTCTCCTGGTGAGCTGAAATATGTGTTGACACAGTGGTCTCTGGGGCTGCTGTTCTGTTGGGGCGCAGTGTTGCAGGATGTATGCCCTGCTGGGTGGGGTCTAGCTGTGAGTGGGGCTGACAGGGTGAAAGCCTGGTAGTTTTGGAGACCTAGAGAAGCCGCTGTCTTTCTCTTAGGGTGCTTGGGAAGGACACTCAGTCTTGCAGGGGTTATCAATTGAAAGACATTGTAAAGCATCCATCTATTCTCCCAGATACCTTCCCTGTGTGGAGTTCTCCTGAAACAGAACCAAGCGTTTAACCTTAGAAGCCATCTGGGGTGCTGGGTGCAGTGGCGCATGTGTGGAATTTCAGCATTCTGCAGAGGCTGAGGCAGGAGGATTGCAAGTTTCAGCTCAGCCTGGGAAATTGAGTGAGACCCTGTCTCAAAGTAAAAAATAAAAACAGGTCAAGTGGACATGGTGGCACACATCTGTATTTGTAGCACTCATGAGGCTGAGGCAGGAGGATTGCTGTGTGTTTGAGAGCCTGGGCTACATAAACAGGTTCATGGCTAGCCTGCTGTACATAGTGAGACCCTGATTCAAACAAGCAAGCAAGCAAGTGAACAGGTTGGGAATATAGCTCAGTGTGAAGGCCCTGGGTTTAAACCCCAGTATGGGGGCAGGATATATGTGTGTGTGTGTGTGTGTGTGTGTGTGTGTGTGTGTGTGTAAGAAGCTATATGTGTTGGTGTTGCCTGGCAGTTTTAATGTGTTCGAAGTGTTTGCCACTGCTTTAATTCATGCTTCCTCAGAGAACCCTGAGCTTCTGTGTCCTGCCGAAAAAGAAAATCAGAGCATTAAAAAGTTCAATGCAGATACATCCCATCTCACTTCCAATGCTATTTCTGAGAAAACTGCTGAATTTGAAATCATATTGCTACAGGGTTCTTTGTTTGGAGCAGACACAATGGTTTGCCCTCTGACTTGTCTCAGGGATGATCAGTGTGAATGCTTCCTGTTTTTGTTTAGTTATGTGAAATGATGGTACAGCTGGAAAGAATGTCTGACACCAGAAGCTTACAAGAGAGACTGAACCATTGTCTTATTATTCATGTTAATGCTTTGGGTTGCATTCAGAGAATGAATGAATTTGTTATTTGAGCTCTTCTTAGCATTGGACATGATGTTAATCATCTGGAGACGCAAAGTGGATGGAGTACAATAGGGAGAGAAGACAGAGAAGAGGAAGCAGAGCCTGACCAGCGCAGCACATTGTATACTTGTACAGATGTGTGGATTCTGTAGACTGTGGCGCCTGGGACACTTCCTCTTTGAGGAGGCCCTGTGTTAGCTGATTAAAGAAGTAACACTAGGAAACCAGTGTCAGGAAGCGCGGACGCTGCCAGTCACAAGCACAAAGGCAGTGAATGGCGTGGTGTGTGCTGGAGACACAATGCCAGGTGGCTGCTGTCAAGTGACTTGCAGAGTGGGGAGAGCCCTTAGCATGGAGAGCTTTGCACAGCATGTAAGAGGTTGGGTCCCAACCCATAGAATTGCTCAGGAAGGGCATGGCGAGTTGACTGAATTCGTAGATAAATCTGTAGGATGCTAAATGAACAGGTATTTAAAAAATCTACCATAATGGTTGCTGTGGGACTTCATGTCATTTTGTTGTTTAGAAGTGTTCTGGTGATGGCTGCTGAAATTAATTAATCATAGCCTGTAACAGATGGATATGAGATGGTCCCAATGCTTCCGAGTCTGCAGGGACAAAGTGATTTGATTGTCAAAGGAGGAGGAAGGCGCAGGCTATTCCTTGGCAGCCTCTCGGGGCCAGGCTTGCGCGGGCTGGGTTTGTAGGTGGCCCCTTGTTCTGTGGGTGGCAGGCTCTGTGGATGACACGGTAATGACTTGGACGTGTGAAGCTCTTCCCTGCTGTGAGAAGTTCTTGCATTGTGTTACTCATTTTTGAGTTCGGAGGATGCCCATCTAAACAGCTGGGCTCTGAGTCTGTCTGGCTTTCAGAGAAGTTGCCTGAGATGCTGAAGAATGCCAATGTCTCGGGCAACTTCTCTGAAAACCAGACAGACTCAGGGCCCAAGGTGTGCCAGGGCCTCGAAAGCGAAGCCAGACCCTCCGGGTTGGTGATGGCAGCACTCTTGCACCCTCTTGTATTCTGCCCGCTGCACCCTGCTTATCGATCGTCATGAGACCTGTCCTCTCCTTCCACATCACAGGCTTCCTTGGGCAGAGGGGGACGAGGCCCTTATATCCAAGAATCTGCCTGTCAGCAGATGCTGGGCCCTATAAGTGCAGAGCTGAGCTCATTGCCATGCAGTTCCCAGCACCCAGTGTGAGACCTGGCACCCATAGTGTTTCGCAGTCATTGGTGAAAAGGCCTACCTATTGAAGTGCTCTTCACTTTACCCGAGTGTGACAGCGAACCTCGCAGTGCCCACCCACCAACGCCTAGGAAATCTTTACCCCATCGAAGGTCCCTGGTGGCTAGAACAGTGACGTCTGCTTTGTTTCTAAGGTGCTCAGAATCCTCAGATTGACCAGAGCTCAGTCTGGCATGTGTGAGGCCCTGGGTTTAATCCTCAGCCCTGGAAAGATAAAAAAGTCCTTAAATATTTTCACCTAGATACACACAAAATACTATTTTTTGCTTAGGAAATTCTTTCACTTTAAAAGTTCAAAATCAATAGTTACATGTTATCCAGTTGCTTTAGAAGCTCGTCTGGGGAATGGGAGACATCTTTTCTTCACAGGAAACTGGGACCAGCAGATGGCAACATGAGAGGAGTTGGTTCCTGTTCATGCTGTGATTTCTGTCTGTTTCTTTGGGCTTGTAGGTGCTTTGTACATTGAACCAGAAAGATGTCCATTTTAAATTTATGAATGTCTTCCAGGAAGAAGTTCTGTTGTAATTTCTCATAGCACAATAGTCTCTTGAATGCATGAATTCTTATCGCATCTAGTAATGAGAATATGATGCTAAACATTCATACATAGGGTGATTTAAGAAAAAACCCAGAAAGCATGCTGTATTCTATTCCAACTGGATTCTCTCTGCTGAATTGTCCGTGGGAAATAATAAGAACCTGAAATTGTTGTAGAAATTATAAAATTAGATGAAATTGAAATAAAACATCTCAAAATCTATCCTCATGTAAAATCATCTGCATTTCTGTGGGAACAAATTTACAACTCAGTATCCTTATTACTTCAAAGAAGATGACACCTAGGTATAAATCTACTAAAATATGTGTAGTGTTTCTATGCTGAATATTAGAAAATAGCAAAGGGAGAAACCAAAGTGCTAGGCACCTGGAGAGATGTACCATGTTCATGGATTGTAGGTTTCAACCATAGTAAGTACGCAAGGTTTGTTTGTTTTTTTTTTTTTTTTTGATACTAAGACTCAAACTCAGGGCTTTGTGTTTGCCAGGCAGGTACTGCGGTGCTGAGCTATATTTCAGGCCCGAGTTATCTTTGACATTGACCCACAGGTTTAGTGTAACCCAACCCATAGCTGAGCACTTTTTTCTTGGTAGAATAGCTTATTCTAAAATTTATATGGAAAAGGGAAGTCCACACAAACACTAAAACAACATGGAAAAAGAAAAGAAAATGAGAGGAATTGCTCTTTTCTCTGTTTAGTTCACCTAGATAGTTGCAATAATCCAGGCAGTGTGGTGACAGGGCTGAACAGAAATAGACCAGTGGCACAGAATACAGAAATAAAAACATCTGCTCAGATATGCTCAATTTTTGGTAAAGGAGCAAAATCAATCCAAGAGAGGAAGAGGGGTAGCTGTTATGATAAATGATGCTGGAGTAGTTAGTCATAGATGGAGTGAACCTTAACCTAAACCTTACCCTTCATACAAAGACTAACTCAAAATGGATCATGGACTTTAGTGTAAAACAAAATCTTCAGGATCTATCTCTTGGCAAAAAGTTATTAGACTTGATATCAAAACACAGGCCACTTAGAAAGTAGAGCACTGAATTTCACTGAAGAGAATACACAAATGGCAAATAATTATATAAAGATGCCTTGCATCATTTTGCAGTTAGAGAAATGTCAAACTCAGTGAGACAGGTACTACTAATACTTCTCTGAGTGACTTTTAAAAAAGTAAAACCCAATGCTAGTGAGGATATTGAGAAAATCATACTATTTCTACATTGTTGCTGTATCCACTCTGGAAAACAGCATAACATTTCTATATAAAACTACAGATGGACTTGCCACAAGACTCGGCAGTTGTGCTCTCAGACATATGACCCCAGAAAGATGGAAACTTGCCTGTGATGTTCATCACAGTGTTACTTGTAACAGCCCCAAACTGGAAAGTGTCCCAATGTCCTGCAGTGGTTGAACAAACGGTGATATATCCATATCATGGAGTGATATTCAGTAATAAAAAGAACAAACTATTGATAAACAAAACAACTTGGAAGAACCCCAAGGAAAGCATGCTAAATGGAGAAAAAAGCCAATCTCAAAAGAAAACACACTGCACGATTTCGTTTCTGTAATGTTCATGTTAAAAACAGGGAGATCAGATTAGTGATTTCAGAAGTTTGGGAGAAGGCAGTGTGGCTTTGAGGGGTAGTGTGAGGGGGTCCTGTGATGAGTTTTTGAGCTCCAGGTGATGCTCCAGAGTCTCGTGGGGTGAAGCCACAGCAGCTACATGCTCATGTAGGTTCATCTGCCCTGAGTGAGATCTGAGTAAGCTGTATGTGGGCTACTATTGTCAAATTCCTGGGTGGTTTGCTTTTTTTGGTTTTAACTCAGAGCTTTCACACTAAGCTACGTTCCTAGCCCTTTCTCATTTTGCTTTTTAAATTTTGAGGTAGGATCTTGCTCAGGCTGGGCTCAGATGTGTGCTCTTGCCCATGCCTCCCCTAGTGCTGGGATTGCTCCCAGCTCCCAAGTTTATTGTTATAGTGTTGTGTTGTAAGATGCTACCTTTGATAGAATTGGGTGAGGGGTGCCTAGGACTTCCTCATACATTTCTTTGTATGTTCTTGTAAATCAATAATGCTTTCAAAGTAACAAATTTACAGAAAGAAACCCAATACTTCACCTTTATTTCTTGCAAATTCAGAGTGAATTCTTAGTTTTCATTTTTCAATACATGCATGTTGCTGTTTTATAACCTTAAGAAATCCTGATAAACTTCTTGGGCTTTAGTTTGTGTTCCAATAGCTCTTTTTTAATGAAAAAGTTAAGCACATACATTCCTTCTTCAGCTTTAGTTTTTACTTTGGATTTGGAAATAATTGAATTCCTTAGTTTTTGTGGTGATGTTGCTTGAGTTAAGAAGAACTCCTATGGTCAATATTAGTCATTTAAACAAATTTTCCCTGGGGGTACTTGTTCGAAATCAACATCCCTCTGACAAGCTGTTTTCCAAATGACAGGTGCAGTAGAGAGAGGACAACACAAGTCCAGCTTGGGGCTGAGTGCTTAAGGAAAGGTTAAAGTGTTGCCAGCAGACTGCCAGGAATGTTTTGAATATCCTGAGTGATCCCCATTGGTTTAGTTTGGGATTCAGTACACACAGTGGGGAACATAGCTGAGGCGGAGTTTTAAAATAATTATGGCTGTAGTTGCTATGTTAGAATGAAAGAGTTACTTAAAGTTAGGCCACAGACTGCAATCAAAAGATACCCACTGATCTTGGTGAGGTTTATTTTAGAAAAAAGTTCTGGGATGAGTGATTTGGATTTATGGTGGAGCCAGATTTTAAATTTGGTCCTTACTGGTGAACCTGCTTTGTCTTCTATTAAATTTAATGCTTTCATAATCATTATGAAAAAGTACCTCAAAAGGCTTTATAAGTAATTTAGGAATCAAGGCAGCTCTTTCCAAGCAAATATTGTATTTGGACCCATACTGATACATGCAGATACATTAGAGGGGAAAATGACATGACATTTTTTGTGTGGGATATATTTTCAGAAGAATGTTTCAAAGTATTAGGGATCAAGGCTATTTTAAAACATGATTTTTCCCCTCCTGGACTGATGCTTTTTGATCTTTATAGTTGCCAAACATATAGGTTC
Source organism: Dinomys branickii (assembly GCA_004027595.1). NCBI lineage: Eukaryota > Metazoa > Chordata > Mammalia > Rodentia > Dinomyidae > Dinomys > Dinomys branickii. The sequence goes on along the minus strand of PVLD010022056.1, from coordinate 584 downwards.
TAGCGAGGACATTACCGTCGAAGTGTCTGCATCCTCCGTTCACAAATACAGAGTAAAGTTCTGGAATTTCAAAAGTACCACTAAAATTGCTTTTTCACTTAAATTTACAGTAATTTAATAAGAAACAAATGGCTTAAGTGAACTTAACAAAGCAAAGATTGCAAATGATTTTGTTTAGGGAGTCTCTCTTTTCATTAAAGGGTCAAAGTTTAAAAGCATTTGCAAAAAAAGTTCATTTTTTCTCATTCGGCAACCTTGAGTGTAATCATGCCTCACAGTGCTGATAAACATGTAAATTCTGGCAGCAGGCACTGCTCAGGAGAATGGGAAGCGGGCAGTGAAGAGCTTCAGAGTATTCTGTGCTGCTTCCGTTTAAGTGGACTCTGATAACTGATTGAGTGGTAGGGCAACGGAGATGAGGGAGGAGAAAAAACGAACTGATCAAAAGGGCCATCATCTGTGTAACCTGAGTAACAAAGATGAAGGTAACATTATGTAGGACAGCATCCAGAGCTAATTCCCTTCTATCTTCTCTATAATTCTGTATTTCCTCAGTCGTTTTTGTATTAGCAGACGTGAAGATA
>PVLD010022055.1:0-30096 GCA_004027595.1 Dinomys branickii | reverse complement strand
ATAAGTTTGGTCAAGGGGCCCACCATGCTTTTGGTCAGGCTGGGAAGGAGGCAGAGAAGTTCGGTCAAGGGGCCCACCATGCTTTTGGTCAGGCTGGAAAAGATGGAGGGAAGTTAGGTCAAGGAGTCTACTATGCTGCAGATCAGGCTGGGAAAGAAGCAGAGAAGTTTGGTCAAGGAGTATACTATGCTGCAAATCATGCTGGGAATGAGGCAGAGAAATTTGGCCAAGGAGTCCATCATGCTGTCAGTCAGGCTGGGAATGAAGCTGAAAAATCTGGTCAAGGGGCCCACCAAGCTTTCGGTCAGGCTGCGAAGGAGGGAGACAAGTTCGGTCAAGGGGCCCACCAAGCTTTCGGTCAGGCTGCGAAGGAGGGAGACAAGTTCGGTCAAGGGGCCCACCAAGCTTTCGGTCAGGCTGCGAAGGAGGGAGACAAGTTTGGTCGAGGGGCCCACCAAGCTTTTGGTCAGGCTGCGAAGGAGGGAGAAGTAGTCGAAGAATTCCACCATGAACTTAGCCATGCTGCAAAGGAGGCACAACAGTTTGGCCATGATACTCAGTATGCTGCAGGGCAGGCTGGCAGAGAGGGTGGAAAGGTAACCCACGGTGTCCAACCTGGGGTCAACCAAGCTGGGAAGGCAGTGGAGCACTTTGGCCAGGGAGTTCACCATCCCGTTGAACAGGCCGGAAAGGAGGCGAACAAAGTGGCCCAAGGGGTCCATGCTGGGGTCAACCAGGCCGGGAAGGAGGCAGAGAAATATGACCAAGCGGTCCACTATGCTGCGGGTCAGGCCGGAAAGGAGGCGGAGAAACTTGGCCAAGGTGTCCACCATGCTGCTGGTCAGGCCGGGAAGGATGTGGACAGGTTGCAGCAGGATGTTCATAATGGGGTCAACCAAGCCAGCAAGGAGGCCAACCGGCTGCTGAATGTAGGTGAACAGGGATGGGGAAACTGGGGTAAGGGGGCTGGGAGGGAGAGATTAAACCCTTGGGATATTTGGGCAGCCCGTGTAGTCTTCACTGCTCAAAGAAGCTTGGGAAACCCCATAGCTGCATTGACCTTCTCCCTTTTCCTTCTCTTATTAAGGAGCTGGTAATTAGCAGGTTAGATAAATTAAACTATCTTATCTGCAAAGCCTACCTTGTATGTGGGCAAGGGACCCAGTCCCACCTTTAGGGAACTGCCCTCTTACCAAAGGTATCTAAAGGGAAGAACATGTAGTCTTTCTTGGAAACAGGAAACAGTTCTCAAATCAGAGCTCTCAACAGCAAACAGTGATTGTTGAGAACAACCAGAGTGTAAGACTGAGCGTGAGGAGGAACAGCCTTTGGAGATAAGCTGCTTTGTGCTGAATCTTTATAACAATCCTCTAAGGCGGCTGGGATGAGGGTGCTGACTCCGTGATGCTCAGATAAGAAAACCGAGGCTAAGGGGATTTGTCAAGGTCAGGTGATGAGTGCTTAGTTGGAGAATTACAGGTTGTGGTTCTTCCTCTTCCTCTACACTGCCTTGTCAAGGGAGGCCTGCTGAAGTCTTTCTCTCACTCATTCATGTAGGGAGAACAGATATTAGGGCCTAGGAATGCAGCACCATTCACAAAAAAAATAGGCATCAAGGAGGGACCTGCTTGGGGATAGCAGGAGGCCAACTGTATATCCTTCAGTTCCCATTTTCCAGTCTCCAAGAGCAGTCAGCAGATTAGGACATTATGAAAACATCTTGAGGACTGGCCCAGGCCTCAAGGCTCAGAGCCACATCTTCTGGCAGGCAGGGAGCCAGCAAGGGCTGGGTGGGGAGGAAGCGCCACTGAAGGAAGAGGGCCCTGAGTCAGACCCCCTAAGTGGAGGCTGCGGGGGCGGGGGGTGACTTGAGGTGGGACTCGAGACAGCAAGGGCAGGAGGGGTTGGAGTGCAGGGGGGGCACGGCTGAGCGACAGCATGAGGTCGAGGGCAGGGGTCAGGCTGAGGTGGGGTTGAGGCTCAACTGTGTAGAAGGGTTGATTCAATGTCAGATCTGAGAGTAAACTGTGGTCCTGGTATTTGCGTGGGCCTTCTGGGTTTACCTCCCATTAGGGCTCTCAGGGATTAAGAGTGTTTGCTCAACACCAAAGTAAAAGGAGTTTGGGAAAGGGCAGTCAGTAGGAGGCAGGCATCCCTCCCATCTTCCACACAGCTCCCACAGCCTTGTGGGCTTTGGATCTTCTCTCTGACAGAGAGTGAGGATGCAAAGTCAGTCTGTGCCTCCCATCCCAGTCACCCTAAACGGGGGGAGGTCCCTGGGTTAAAGGAACCTGGGAGACCCTTGAGGGCACAGGGGTGGTAATGACTATCGGGGCTTTGTTGCCAGGGCTCTCAACACAGCGGGCATACCGGCCAGCACGGAGGAACCGCAACCACCACAGTAACATCTGGAGTAAGTGTTCTGGGCATCGCATGGACCTCGTGGTGGCCGGGTGGGGTGGAGGCCACTTGGAGTGGATGGTGGGGGCGCTGGGAGCTGGCAGCTGACCTTGTCTCTTTGAATTCCAGGCCTCGGTCAACAAGCCTTTCATCAACTTTTTGGGTCTGTGGAGAGTAAGTGCCTGTATGGTTTCTACTTTCTGCTCTTTGTCCTGGGAGATGACCTTCCGTCCCTTTCCCATGGCTTGTTTGGGGACAGCTTCTCTGTGGGCAGACTCAGTCTCTGCAGAGACATCCAACCTGTTCTCCTGGCTGGCTCCTTCCCTTCGTCACCTGCTCTGGCTCTCGGCTCTTGGGTTCGCTCTATTCCCACTGAGGCAAACACAGCTGGTAAAAACAACTTCCAGGGCCCTTGAGCATGTGGGAGCCAGAGAGGGAGGGACTGCTGAGCCATGCCTCCACGCACCCTCGTGGCGCCTGCCGTCTCTCCTTGGATTCCCAGTAACTGGCTGGCTTCCCTCGCTGCCCTCTTGAGAACAACTCAGTAACCCCACCCCTGTTGCCTTGTGTCAGTGTGCTGGGCAGTGGGCTCTCAGAGCTCTTCTTCCCTGTTTGAGGGTGAGGGTCCTGGGGCCCCTGGTCCTTCTCTGGGCCCAAAGTCCTGTTTCTACCTTTGTGCTTAGTATATCTACTGTCTGAGATGGGGACTCAGGGCTGAGGGCATGTGACAGTCCCATTCTAGCCTGGGCTGCAGGGGTGGCAGGCTGTCTTCAGAGGCAAAATGAACAGGGTTCCTTGCTTTCTACAGAGACCCCAGCCTCACTAATTGGGAGGACTGACTCCTTATTCTCCCCAAACGAGGTGCCACCATCCTGAAGCTACTTCCAAGACTCCTTCTTCTTGAAAGTGGGGTGTGGGCCCAGGTCTGAGGTGCCTCATGGCTGGAACCCTGCATTCATTGCCTCTCTCCTGTCTTCCAGAGCGTCACCAGCATCATGCCCTGAACTGACGTCCTGGCGCACTAATGTTCCTGTGGTACCTGCTCAAATGCCCTGAGGAGCTGGGGGTGGGGGAGAGGTTCCAGGAGTCCCTGGAGGAGGTTGTATTGAGATTTGAGAATAAATGTGACCTGCTGTCTCCTCTCACTGTGGTCCCCTGTGCTCCATAAAGAAAGGTGGGCGTCGTGGGGGTTGCATTTTCTGTTCTTCTTTGCTGAAGGAGCTGAGGTCTGCTGCACAGGCTGGATGGAGGTAGAGATTTCAAGCTGATCAGCTCAAAGAGGGCAGCTCATGGGGACAAGACATGCTTTGCCAGGGTGCAAAGTTTGTGCTCAGCATGAGGAAGAGCGCCCATGCAGGAAAAGTCGCTGTTGGTCAGTGGTGGGGACATTGGGCACCAGTGAGAGAATGAGGGCGCCTAGGTGGAGACGAAAGGGATAGCATTCTCATTCGGAGGGGTGGCACCCAAAGAATAACAATGGTAGCTTGTTTTTATTGTGTAATGAAAATGTGCTGGGTGCTTTAAATGCATGGCATAATTAAAGCCTCTTAACCATTCAGTTAGGTAAGAGGTACTGTTACTGGCCTCATTTTATAGGGAGGCATGTGGAGGCGTGCGGGACTGGCAGACGAGACCAAGGCTGCGTGATCAGTAAGGGCGGGGAGAGAGCTACGAACGTTATTCTGTTTGGCACCACAGGGATGAGAGCGGACAGAGACACATGGGAAGCCCTCAGGGAAGGGGAGGGAAGGCAGAAGGCTCAGGCAGGAGGGCACAGCGCTCACAGGAGGAGAGCCTCTTCACTAGTGACCCAGCGGAGACACAGAAGGCCGGGTGTTCAGATCCATGGATCACTCAAAGCCCAGAGGAGCCATGATAGCAGCCACTAGGTACGGAACACTTAATAGACCCCGGCACTGTGTGAAGGCACTTGTAACCACGTAAGATTCCCATAATTTAAAAGCAGAAGTCCTCTTATTAGCCCCATTGTCTAGGGGAGGAAGCCGAGACCCCGCGGGGGAAGGGTACAAGCCGTGAGAAGGCTGCAGGCCTGTATCTGGTCCCAGCCTACCACCAGAGTCCTGCCTCTCACACGTGTCCCCAGAATCTCTCTAGGACTTTCCAAGCACTGGCAGGGTGCTGGTGTCCTGCATTCCCATCAGAAACAGGTCCCTGGGGCAGCTTATTCCTCCCCCCCCCCAGAGGACATCATTTCCTCCTCTATAAAGGTGGTGAGGTATCTGCCAGCAGTGTGGACCACAATCATTACTTCCAGCTCCAAAATCACGTCAATCCTGGGACCCAAACTAAGAGCCAGTGTTCTTGCCCTTGGGGAATTTGGCCATTCAGGGAGACAGGCATGTAAATAGACTATGAAAACAAATCCAATGCGATGCATCAATAAGAGAGCTGAAGGACGTACCAGAGAGTAGAAGGACCTGCATTTCTCTAACAAACGTGATGTCCTTGAAACTATATTCACTTCTTTTCCCCTTATTTTGTAGAATACCATCATCTTATTATATCTGTTCCTTCCTTTTGCTCTTGATATTTTATTTTGAAAATGTTTCAAAAGTGCCAAAAAGATGAAAGAGTTTTACAGTGGACACCTGCATTCTTACCACTTAGACTCTACCGTGCGCATTTTATTACACTTGCTTGATCACACATCTGTATGTCTAGCCACCTATCAGTACATTTTAGATGTCTTTCATAGTAAACTGCAGACATCTATTTGCCGTGCTTTACTAAAGAGAACAATTCGCGCACAGCAGACATTTGCTCAGGGTCTGTTCTCTCCTGGAGTCTGGTTCATATACACTGGAGGAGCCCCTACTTGAAGGAATCCCACCATGCCTGCTTTTGCAAAGGCAATACTGAAGTAAGCGTGTGCTTTTATCAACTAAAAACTTTAATTGACTTCATCTTCTTGCTTGTTTGCTTGGAGTGGAGTTAGAACCTCAAAGTGTCAAAGAGATATGAGATAATTCATTATGCTTGTGTATGTGTATGCATATGTATGGTGGTGGTGGCTGTAGGCGTCACTCCTGGAAGCTTCTGGAAAAGGAGGGCTTTGAGCTGGCTTTGAAGGGTAAAGGAAATACTAGGACCCATTGCTTACCTGGAGGCCTTTCTGCTGCCCCCTCTGCTAGGAACGTTTCCCATATTTCTCTGTCCCGCATGGCTCTCTGTCCCCCAGACTGGCTCCTTCTTCCCTTCAGGTCATCGCTATTTTGACTCTTTAGCCTGAACGGCTCTGACCTGTCATTATCTCTCATAACACCCTAATCTTCTTCATATTGCTTATGACAGTTTATAATCATATTACGGACATTATTTGTTTAGCATTCTTTCCCCTCACTAGACTAAGAGGTTCAAGAGGTGAGGTCAAGGCCAGGCAAAAATGTCCAGTATTTGAGCAGCTGGCTTGGGCAGCCTTGAGAAAGGCAATGGAACAGGGTTGAGCAAGAAGAGGACTGCTTTGCTGAGAAGGACGGATCAAGGCCAGGAAGCAGCAGAGCGGAAGGACCAGTTTCTGCAGATCGGGAAGACCAGGGAGAGGAGTTTGGGTGGGACTCTCACAGCTACCTTTTATTGAGCACTTACTGAATCTGTGCTAAGCACTTACAGACATGATTCATCCATCCTCACAACTACCCTGTGAGGTAGGTACCGTGCTTATCCCTCACAAATGAGGGAGCTGAGGCTCAGAGAAGGGAGAGTTGCCTGAGGCCACCTAGCTAGTGCTCTGTGGTGGCAGGGCTCATGGGAGAGTACTTCCTGATAGTAATCTCCGGTGAAGCGGCTGGCTGACCTGTGACCCCATCGAGCGTTCCTCTAGGACTGGTCCTCTTTAAAACTAGGTCTCTGCATTTGACCTTTTCAGGACATGTGCATGTGTGTGTCAAAGTTAAATGGCTGCCAAGAAGGCACTCTACAGTAGCAACACACCCAGCCCTGCCAGGGGCACACTGCGTACCTCTGGGTGCCAAGCACTTCCCTGAGCTCTTCGTGCATGCGTACTAAACCTGGTCATCCTCACATTCACCTGTCTTTACAGACAAGGAGACTGTTACCCAGGTGGGTGGAGATTACACTAAGAAGTGGTGAAGCTGACCTCGAACTTAGCCTCCAGGAGAAGCACTGTGAATATCCTGAGCCTGCTGGTGCCAGTTTGAGCCCATAAAGAGAACAGAAACGTCAGTGAGGTTCAAGGCCTTATCTTCTCATGATACCCAGAATCCAATCTCTGCTGTCTCCTTGAAGTTTCCTTCTTGGTCTCTGTATTCCTCCAACCTCCTCATTTTGTATCCTAGAAGGACTCGGTTAGCACCTGCCTCAGAAGTCAAAGTATTCATTCAAAGAAGCAGCTCTAGTTCACTGATTCTTTGTGTGTATGTTTGTGGCTTTTTCGTTTTGTTTTTGTCTTTTTGAGACAGGGTCTCACTATGCAGTTCAGGCTGGCCTCGAACTTACTTTGTAGCCCAGGTTGGCTTCAAACTCACAACGATCCATTACCACTCTCAGCTGTATTGTTTTTGTTTGGTCTCAAGTTTCATTAATTTCCACTTTGGTCTTTAGGCTCTCCTTCCTTGTACTGGGGTGGAGTTTGGACTGTTCTTGTTTCTTTAGAACCTCAGGGTGCATCATTAGGTTGTTTATTTGAGCTCACTCTTTTTTTCTAAAGTGAGCATTCACAGCAATAATCTTCCCTCTTAGGACTGCTTTCATTGTGCCCATAGGTTCTGGTATGTTGTACTGGCATTACCATTTCATTCTAGGAACTGTTCAGTTTCTTCCTCTCTTTCTGCTGTGACCCACTGTTATTTAATGTCCAGGTGTCTGTAAAATTTCTGTGGTTTCTTTTGCAATTGATTTCTTATTTCAGTGTACTATAATCTGATAGTATATATGAAATAATTTCAATTCTTTTGTATTTCTTTAAACAGGCTTTATGAACTAGTAGGTGGTCTACTTTGGACAAAGTTCTACCTGGTATAGTAGGGCAGAACACTCTAGAGATATCTATTAAGTCCATTTGTTCGAAGACATAGTTCAGCTCTGATATTTCTTTGTTGATTCTTTTAGCTGATCGTCTACTTGTAAAAGTGGGGTATTGAGGTCTCCTACTATGATTGTGTTGGTGTTTATTTGATCTTTTATGTCCAGTAGTGTTTTATGAGGTTGGGCATGCCAGTGTGTGGTGCATATATATTTAAAATCGTTATCTCTTCCTGTTGTATTGTTCCCTTAACTAATATGTAAGTGAACTTCTTTGCCTGTTCTGACCAGTTTTAGCTTGAAGTTCATTTTGCCTGAGAATAAGATTGTTACCTCTGCTTAACTGCTACCTCAGGGCCCTGATACATGGAAAATTGTTTTCCAGCCTCTTGATTTTCAGTCTGTGAATTTTGTTTTGGGTCATATGTGTCTGTTGTATGAAGCAAATTGTTGAGGTGGTTTACTATTTTGTTTTTTTGAGACAGGGTCTCATTATGTAGTTCAGGCTGGCATTGAATTCTTGGTGATCCTCCTGCCTCAGCCTCCTGAATGGTCGGAGTATAGGTATGAGCCATGCCACCCAACTCGAATTTGTCTGTTTTGTTTTTTATCCAGTCTGCCAGTTTGTGTCTTGTAGTTGGGGAGTTGAGGCCATTTACCCTAAAATTTATTTATGAAAGGTATTGATTTATTTCTGTCATTGTATTTTTCTGGCTTTGACTCCTTTATTTTTCCTTTTTATTTAATTGCTCAGCTTCTAGACAGAAAAAGATACAATAAATAAAGTAAAGAGATACCTACAGAATGGGAAAGATTTTGCTAGCTACTTTTCTGACAGAGGATTAATAGCTAGAATTTATAAAAAAAACAAGACCCCCCAAAAAAGATCCAATAAAAAAATTGGCAACTGAAATAAATAGACGTTTCTCACAAAAAGTACAAAGGACTAATATATATATATATATATATATATATATGAAAAAAATTCTTCTCTCTGGCCATTAGAGAAATGAAAATTAAAACAACATTGAGATTCCACCTTACTCCAGAGAGAATGACTATCATCAAAAAAATGAAATAATAGAAAATGCTGGTAAGGCTCTGGGGGAAGAGGTGCCCTTCTGCATTGTTAGTGGTACTTGGTGTGCAGATTCCTCAAAAAACCTAAAAGCAGAAATTCCATTCAACCCAACTGTTTCTCTTACAGATATCAGCTTAAAGGAGTTCATGACACTGTACCAGTGATCTATCAATAGCCATGTATATACAGCAGCACCACTCATAATAGATCAACCTTGAAGGCAGCCCATATGTCCAGGCAAACGGGTAAAGAAAATGTGTTATTTATACACAGGGTAGTAAAAGAGGAATAAACTTGAGTCATGTGCAGGCTGGTGGGTGCACCATAGACCATAATTTTAAGTGAAATAAATCAGACACACAAGCTTCAATATAACATACTTTCTCTTAAATGAAAAACCCAAAGTATGAACCATAGAAACGAGAAGACAATAGGAAACAGGGAGATAGTTCTTTTACAAAAGGGGATAGAGGAGGGAAGGGGATAGAGGGGAAGAAAATGTAAGAACATTTGTCACATTATGTACTGCAAACCTAGGCTAAAAGGAAAAAGTCAAAGTATTTGCAGTGGTCCTCCAAGCCCCCACATCTGGATCCTTTATCTCTCTGACTTCAACTCCTCACATCTCCCCACTACTGTGATGATTCTCAACGTAAGTAGGCTCTTGCCTGAGGGCCTTTGCACCACTGTTGCCTCTTCTAGGAATACTGTATCCCCAGGTACCCTCATGGCTTGCTGTCTTCTCTCTTTAGGTTTCTGTTCATTGGTCATATCTCAGAGAGCTCTTCCCTGACTACCACATTTAAAATATCTGCTCTTTCTCCTCCTCTATCCCCTTCCCTCACTGTGTTTTTCTTCATAGTTAGTATAACTACCTGAGAACTTTATTGTCAACTTCTCCTGCCTTGACAGTGAGTTCCGAAGGAGAAAAAGGCAGGCCTTGTTCTCACGTTGCATTCTAGAGCCTGGGGAGGTGTGGCATGGAGTGACAATTCCATAAAGGCTTGTTGAATGAATGAAGCAGTGCTTTAGAGAGAAAAGTTGGAACAAGAAGATCTTAGACATGACCCAAGCACGTCAGAGTTGGGTACTGCTAGGTAAAAAAAGGAAGGGATAGAGATGTTGGAGAAGCTGTTTGATATCAGACAGCTCTGGGAGGCATTTTGACCCCCTCCACTGTCCCTTGATCTTTTCATATATGGTCTTGTGTGTGATGTTCAACCACTCTGAGCCTCAGTCACCTTATCTGTAAAAAGGGACTAATAATTGACGTGGCTGGGAAGGTTAGTTGAGGTCATTAATATGAAAGCACAGGACATTCCATTTGGCTCACAACACATTCTCAATACACACGCTGTAATACTGATCGGAGGTGGACCCTCAGGCCCAGGATGCCTGGGGGAAGTTTATCCCAGAAAGTAGGACATGGTTGTTTGGGAGGGCTTCAGTAGTTTGTGGGTAAGTCTTTGAGTAGCCAAATCACAGTGAGCAACTACCTCTCATCTCAGTTTTCTTCTGAGCTTTCAGATTAGGTTAAAGAAAGAGACTTAATTCCTGGGCTGATGTTCCTAAACCTGCTCATCCTTTTTTATACAGGAGCTATAGGATCTGTAGCCAGTTATAACACAGTGTCATCGTTTGTACCTGCTTTTCTGGCACTATCACTATCTACGGACTAGTGATCCTGGCTTTCCACTTACATTAGTAATAAAATGTATTCTCTTAAAATATACTGAAGTCAGAAAGCAGGCTGGTCTAAAGAGAAACATTAGCAGAGAAGGGTGAGAGAAGATATACAACACCACGAACACGGGCGCGGGGAGGGAGTCTGGGAAGGAGTCTTGCGTCAGCGAGTCCTCCGCCCTGAGCTCTTCCTCTGCCCTGAGCTCTTCCTCTGCCCATGACTCTGACCTCCAGGAGAAAGCAGCAGCGAGCTCAGGGGCTGGGATCTCCAGCACTAACCCCGAGAGCCCTCGGTTTACTCCTGCACCCTCTCTCCTCACACGGGGCTTCAGAGCAAAACCCAGATTAGCTCCCTGAGGAGAGAAGTTAAGGGGCTTTGACAAGCAGGGGCTGCTAAGAGACACTAGAACGACAAAAAAGCCTTGATAAGCTGGAGCTGCAGCCCTTCTTATTTCTATCATTACCACCATCATTAAAGAGTCAGTGACGGAACAGGGTGGAGGTGGGAGCTGCAGACAGCCAAGGAATGGAGTTTACATGATGGGAAATGTTGGATGTGACAAGTTTGGGTGCGGGTTTTGGGGTGGAGAGAGAGGCAGAGACTGACTGAAAGACATTGGGAAAGACAGATGGAAACCAGCCCCTCCTAAGCAAGAGATGAGTCCCAGTGATTCAGGGCAGAGTGCCAGGTGGGAGGGCCCGGCGCCTCTGAGAATAAAGAAGCAGTCACGCTTGCTGGGCAGGGATGAGCCCAAGGGAGGGAGGATGCCCGAGTTCCTTCCAGAGCTGGGACTGGGGGCGAGGACGGGGGTGCTGGCTGACGGCTCCTGACCTTGAGCTGACCCTTCTCCCTTGCCAGGACTGCCTGGCCCCTGGGGAAGTGGGGAGGGGGTGCGGCGAGCAGCTGCAATCTCTCCCTCACCGGTGCCATGAGATCACACAGGCATAGGTACCCCCCCCCAGGGCCAGGTAAACAGGATGCAGTCTGGGTCAGTGCCCTCCCTGGTCGCCCACTCTTCCCTGTGGGTGGCCGGCCCGCCCAGCTCCCTGCTCCGGTCCTGATCCCGGAGTGGCCTGGGTGCTTCGTGAAACACACTGATGGTCACTGTCAGGGCCTTGCCGTTCTTTCCCCGATGCCTGGGGCCCTCAGGGAGGGCTAAGCCCTGAGCTGCAGGACCTGAAATGCAGCCCCACGGCTCCTAGCGTCTCTCTGTAGGCTGGAAGGTGCAAGGGCAGTCAGCCTAGGTGACAGGGTGGGACAGGACAGATGAGAGCTACAAGGCCGACTGAAACTGAGAAGGGCCACAAGGGGGCACCTGCTTCCCATCCGGTGCCCCCAGCTCAGGTTGGCTTCCACTGAGGTCTCGCGCTGGTCTTGTCCAATGGGCCTTCCTTTCCTTGCTCCCCTGCTAGGGTCCTGCCTGCAGTGCCTCTCTCCTAAGTCCTCTCACCCCACCGCCTCCGGGAGACACTAACACCTGTCTCCTCATGTGCCCCATCCCCACCCTGCGCCCCAAATTCCTGGGGTTGGGCAACTAGAACACTTCTTGTGTCCATCTCATCCCAGTTCTCCCTCCCTCTGTGATGCATGGCTCTTTCTCTGTTTCAACACAGGCTCACAATTACAGCTCATTACCCTATCGTGGTTGGGCCCTGAGTCACTGGGGGAGGGCCCCTGGGCTACCCAGCCCTGTCACCTTCTCCCAACCTACAGTATAAGGAGTAGTGGCAGGGAGAAAGACACTGGGAAGGCAGGGGCATCTGGGAAAGGAAGAGAGAGAGGCTGTAGACCTAGAAGGCAGAGGGAGAAGGCAGGAGGGCTCGCAGAGGAAGAAAAAAGGTCACAAGAAGCAGACTGAGGTGAGAAGAGGGCTGCAGAGAGAGGGAGCTGGCAGGCATGAAGCTGCGGGCACCTCTGGCCAGCCTCCTGCTGGCCCTGTGCCTGGGCAGCGGGGCAGCTGGTCCCCTGCAGGGTTCTGGGACAGGAGCCGGACAGGGGACGGGAGGTAGCATTGGCAATGAAGTTGCGAATGTCATTGGTGAAGGAGCTAAAGAGGCAGTCAGCTCTGGAAGCCAGGATGCCATTGGCCACGGGGACAAAGGAGAAGCCAGCGCTGCATTCAGGGAGGCCAGAGGAGATGCACTCAGCAACAGGCTTGGGGAAGCAGCCCATGGGCTTGAAAACGCAGGGAGTGCGGCTGGCAGACAGGCGGAGGACATCGTTCGACATGGAATGGATGCTGCCCACAACCCCACTTCTTGGGTAAGTGGCTGGGAAGCCAGGTATGGAAATGGGAGACGATGGGGCAGCTCAGTCAAAAGTCATGGCAGTCAGACTAAGTGCGGGTATCCTGTCCTTGCAGGGAACATCTGGAGGACATGGCGCGTTTGACTCTTATGCTAGCCATGGAGGCCAGGGCCAGGGAAATTTTGGAGGTCCAGGGTCTCCCTCAGGTTATGGAAACCTTGGAGGATCAGGAGGCAGCTTTGGAACCAACACCCTGGGAGGCTCCTCAGGGCAGGGAGGCAATGGAGGGTACCCCAACCTTGAGACCAATGCTCAGGTAAAGTAGACACGGTGCCCTAATACCTGCCCTTTCCAGCTCTTCACACATGCTCTCCACACCTGCCTGGTCCTTCCAGATCCCACACTGAATCTCACTTTCCATGCAGGGGTTTGTGGCCCGGCCCGGCTATGGTTCAGTGAGAGGTGGCGGCCAGAATTCAGGGGTAAGAACCAGAATCTGGGGGACAGAGTGGTTGTCTGAATGCATACAACAGAAAGTAGGGAAGAGACAAAGGGGAAAGAAGAGGGAGAAGAGGGGCTGGTGTAAGAGGAGGAGGCTGGGAAGAGATGGGTGTGGTGGGAAGCTGGGAAATGAGAGGGGAGGAGGGGAAAGGAAGGGAAGAGGCTTATGGAGACTGACAGAGATCGTTAAACCTATTGCTGCCCTTTGCTCTGCAGTGCACCAACGCCCCACCTACTGGCTCTGATGGAAGCTCTGGTGACTCCGGGGTAAGAGGGGAGCAGCCTGTGGTGATCTGCACTGGGGAGAATAGGACACTGCTCTTCTTAGTCTGGACAGAGAATACTCCCCAGCAGGAGAGCTAGGGGAGGAGACACAATCCTGGCCCCTCATCCTCATCCTCACTCCATTCTGCTCTTCAGGAAAGCAGCAGCCACAGTAGTAGCAGTGGCAGCAGTGGTGGCCAAGGTGGCAGCAGTAGTGGCCACAGTGGCAGCAGCAGTGGCCATGGTGGCAGCAGTGGTGGCCACAGTGGCAGCAGCAGTGGCCATGGTGGCAGCAGTGGTGGCCACAGTGGCAGCAATTCAGAGTCCAGCCAAGTAAGTTCTGCTCCTTGGGTGAAGACAGGGATGAGTGAGGGTCCTGGTGGTCCCTGCAGAGCAGACAGGCTGTAGGGTTTCCCTGGAAGCTGCTGCAGCCTTGGAGCAGGTGACACGGCTGGTGGTTGTTATCACGAGGTTCTCTCCACCCCTGCTCCCCACCCTCTCAGACCCAGCCCACACTTTTTACTGAAGCACTTTGGGTTTCCAGGAGAGCTGTCCTGCCTATTCTGCTCCCTAACCTTCCACTTCATCGTGGTGGGCAAGTTCTGTCTCCTTCCAACTTCTCTTCCTTGCCTACCTGGAAGGTGTGGGTAGAACTGGAAGTGATGGAGGGAAGAGGAGAGGCAGACACAGAAAAATAGGGACATTCATTTGGGAAGGTTCCAGGAGAACAAGATCGGGATTGCATGCGCAGAAACTAGAGGACATTTACAGGGCTGAGGTGTAGGTGATACTAATGACTATGTGGTACCCACAGGGACCCTGCATTATGGGTGAGGAAGTGGGTTCTGCTTTAGGAGAGAGATCCAAGGGAGGGGAGCCAGAGCCAGATACCCCAGGAGCTCCTTGGGGCCTGGGAATGTTGTCTGGCCAGAGGAGGTGAGTGATCCTGACAAGTCCAAAGAATGAGCTGCTCTTTATACTGCCCTGTTACCCCATCCAGGGCGTAGAAACGTCTAGGGATTTTGACCAAAGCTTTTCAGTCTCCAAGGTAAGAAGGCCCCTAAAAGTCCTTCTGCTTACTATGATCTAGCAAAGGGAGGGTCCATTTGCAAGTCCTTTGAAGATGACATGTGAACTCTTGCTTTCTTTTCCTCAAAGGGAACTGGTTCTGATACAGGCAGCAGAGGTACAAGCGGTGGTGGTAACAAACCTGAGGTCAGTGGCTGGGGGGTCCCCAGGGGCCCAGACTTCCTTCTGGTCATGGGAAGCAAATGCAGAGGGGTCAGCCCTTGAGGGAGGGCCTGGGGTCCCCCTGAGAAGGGGAGGATTACTGCCAGGGAGGAGCTGGTCCTTTGGGGGCTGGCACGGGTGTTCAGGAGGGGACCGAGTGAGGTTTCCTGTCTCTTTTCCACAGTGTGACAACCCAGGACATGAAGCCCACAAAGCTGGAGAATCTGGGGGTGAGGTGAGAACCAAATTGCCTTTCTATGACAGCAGCTGTCCCCATTCTCAGAAGTCCACTCTGCCCAGCTCCCTTCCTGATAAGCAATTATAGCCAACCCACGGAGGTAGCGGATCTGACAATTTAGGTGGAAGAAATCAAAGGTGTACTCCTAAAAGTAGCCTCCAGAGTAATAGTGGATTGGAAATTCCCATGGGGTGGCTCACTGTGTGCTGCAGACAGGGCCAAGAGGAATCCTGTGTAAACCAGTGCTTTTAGAAGTGTAGTCATTTGAAATGTCTCAGCCCAGGCCATGAACAGAGCTCACAACTCTGGCAGAGAAGCATTTTGGAAAGTATATTTCCTCCCAGTTATTCTGGAATCCTGGGCATTGGGTGTCAGAGCTTGTGGTGCTGACAGAGCAAGTGTGATACTCCTGTCCACACCTAGAGGTCTTGTGCAAAGGCAGGTTCTGATTCAACAGGTCTGGGGTGGGGCTGAGATTCTGCGTTTCTCACCAGCAAACCAGGGAGGCTCTGGCTGCTGGGCTGAGTACTGGTGGCCACCAGAATGTTAAGAAACACTCTTCCAGTTTGTATCTAATTTGTTTCTAGTACTTAAAGTCTTAAGTACCTGGGAAATCGAAACTACCAATCTCCATGCCTGCAATCCCAGCATGCAGGAGGCTGGGAGATGAGGACTGGAACAAGTTTGACGCTAGCCTGAACTGCATAGTGAGACCCTGTCTCAAAAAATAAACAAACGATTCTACTCCATAAAAAATTATCAATCTTTTTCCTCTGTGGTTTCTGCTCCTGTTCATTTTTTAAAAATTTAATTTAATTTTTTGTCTTAGTTTAACTTTTTTTTTTTTTAATTGTACTGGGGATTGAACTCAGGACTTTGTGCTTGCTGGGCAGGCCCTTATTCCACTGAGTTATATCCCCAGCCCCTACTTTTTGTCTTTTTGAGACAAGGTCTCTCTATGCAGTTCAGACTGGTCTTGAGCTCACTTTGTAGCCCCGGCTGGTCTCGAACTTGCAGCAATCCTCCTGCCTCAGCCTCCCGAGTGCTGAGATTATAGGTATGTGCCACCATGCCCAGCTGTAATTTCATTTTTAAAAACATAACTCTTTAATCCAGCTGGACTTTATTCTGCTGTGTTTGGTCTAGTCCTACTTCTTGATCCAAGCATAATTATCCTACACTTTGAATCAGAGCTGGGTGCTCCTTTATTTTGGGAAAACCAGTTAAAAGCAGAGGAAAAAAACTGACAAGGTGGGTCACAAGTATTTTCCTCTAAATAATAATATTTCCAGTCTTGTATATTGAATCATTTCCGCTACTGACTTAAAATGCCACTTGTAAATACCTTGGGATCTGGGGGAGCTTCTGCCAGTTTTGCTGAAAGGAACCCTCCCTTGTGGCACAGATATGATGTCGCTTTATTTGCAGTGGCTCAGGGCATGTCAATACCCAACAGTACAAGTCCCTCCTTGCCACTGATCTTTGCCAGCACTTTTTAAAAACCTATTCCCAGACCTTTAGCCTTCCAGATGAATTTCAAAATTATTTTTGACAAGTTTTCAAAGAGAATTCCATTAGGATTTGTAGAGGAATCGTATGACATTTTTGAAGATGGCTCAAGGATCTAGAACAGGGATCTGTTTCACTGTCTTATCCCCCAGGGGCATCAGTAGAAGACAAAGGGACCCCAGTGGTCCTGGGGACATCAGGGTAAGGAACAGTTGGCCTCGAGGGTAGGGATTGTGCTGATAGTGAGTGGGATGGACATCTGCTCTCCAGTAGCAGCGCTAGCTGAGGACTTGGGCTGCTGGCCGAGCGGCTAACTGTACCTCTGGGGATGAGGAAGTGCTGGTTCAGGAGCTTACCTCTGATGTAAGGGAAGACTAACTGGCCTACTCGTGGCCACCTTGGCTCCTGCTGACTGGTCGGCTGGCTCCCATTTCCTGCCCAGTGCAGCTGTACGCCCGGCGGGGGGCTTCCAGTTTGGTCAGTTCAGGCTTGCATCCTCTTTCAAACCAGGGGAGAATTCAGATGCTTAGGTGGCAAAGCCCTTCCTGCTGGATTTTAGGCAGCTTGCAGAGACAGATATAAACAGGGATGGTGATATTTTCCATAAACACTGTAAGTGCTCATAGCAAGCTGGTCCATCACGTGCGGAGGCTGAAGCAAGATCTGCCAGGCAGGTTGGAGTCCCGGGGTGTCCTCTGCCATCCTTGTGCCTCAGTTCCGATTCTGAATGCCCTCATCTGCAACCTGCTGTCCTGTCCTTTCCTCCTGCTGACTTCCGCATGCTCTGTCTCCCTAGGGGAGCAGAGAGAGCAGCAGCGGACTTGGGAGTTCCCAGGGCAACTCCCAGGTGAGCCCAGGGGGAGCCGGGGTGGCATTAGCAGAAGGGATGGTGCAGTGTGGGCAGCAAGCCAGGGACCTGGGCAAGGAAACAAAAATGCCAGTTTCTTCTTGCAGGCCACTCTAAATTGGTGTCTGGTGACCATCAGGAAACAAAATGACCCTCTGGGGTCTACATTCCCCGCCTCCGTCCAGCCATTCTTTCCCTTCTTTCAGTTGACATCAGAGCCATAGTTTCTTTGCAAAGGGGAGAGGCAACTAGACAACAGAAAAATGGCCCAGAAACTATTTGCAAAAAAACATACTTAAGAAGTCCATGTGGAGACATGAAAGTTGCTGAACCCTGGGTTGGAAGATGGGGGTTCGAGTGGCAGCCTGTCACTTGCCATCTGCACATATCCAGGCCAGTCGGTTCCCCTCTCTGAGCCCGCATTTCTTTGGGTAAAGTGGAGACAATGACCCCTGACTCACTCACTTGCCACAGTTACTTTAGAGTTCTCTGTGTCAGAGCTAGACTGAGGTGGTCCGGAGTATAGACACCAAGACAGACCCTGAGGTCGTGTGCTGGAGCCCTCTGAGTTCCGCTCTCCTCATCCACCAAGTGAAGTCATCTGTGGGGGGACACGGCAGCAGAAGGCAGAGACAGTGCTGTGCACATAGCGGGGCAATATTCAGCCACTTTTGTTAGGGGTGGTGTTCGGGGGGAGGCAAAGATCTAAACAGAAGTCAAGGGACTGGGTAGGGTGGTTGCGAGCGCTTGGGAGGTATTTTTGAGCTGGAGATTTGAAGTGTTGTATAGAGGCGAGAAAGTGGAGTTACGCAGAGGAGCGGAAGAGCTGGAGCAGTGGCGGAGGCGAGACGGCCGGGGCGCGCCGGGCGGGCTGAAACCGTTGTGAGCACCAGCCTCCTTCCCCGCCAGGGGCAGGGGCCCGTGATGGCGGTCAATGAGCTCAATGCTGTGGTGAGCGGAGGTGTTACTGCCCCTGGGCTGCGACTGTGGGGGTCCGACATTCTTCATCCGCCTCTTGACGTCTCCCCACCTCTTGCTCACGGTGCACTTTCTTAAATGCATCCCATTTCTCATCTGTTCCTCAGGACCCTTCGACATCTCCTGGAGTCTTCAACTTTGACAGCTTCTGGAAGGTGAGTTCTGCAAGATGGCTCTGTTCGCCCTCCTTTGGAAAACCAGCCCCTGGCCCTTGGCCCTGCTGAAATCCTCTTTCTGTACTGACGGGGCGGAAGTAGCCCTGCCCCTCTCCCAGCCTAAGGACCTGGGCCGATTACATTATGGCCTGATATGGACATTCTTTACATTTTCTTTGCAGAATTTTAAATCCAAGCTGGGTTTTATTAACTGGGATGCCTTACACAAGGTAAGTTCTGAAAGACTATGCAATTCTGGTCCTAATGAGGGGAAGACTACAGGAAGCAAGGCTATACCTCTGGCTGGTAAGCCAGGGAAATGATAACAGTGGCCACAAAAAAGGGTGTTGAGGCCAATACTAAAACCAAAACCAACATACAAGCTGCAACTTGAAAAGGTTGAGAATTTGGGGTCAGCTGAGAGCTAGGGAGGAGTGCAGGGGATAAGTCTCTCTAATGCCTCAACATATAGATCTGAGCTGGTGCAGAACATCAGTCTCCACTTTGGATCTGGATGGTTAAGAGGACAACCTGATTTAAGGCAGTGACTGTGAACCTGGTAGAGCTTTAAAAGATATATACAGCCTGCTGTGGCCTGAGTGCCATGGGTTCGCCATCACTGTCCTAGGGGTAGGCTGAATGCAGTGTCAGGTGGAGCTAAAAGGCCCCATGAGGACTGACACTCAGGGGACAAGAGGAAAAGGACCTGGACAGCTGCGGAGTGCCTGATGGGTGACAGGCATTAATCTGGGCCCTGTGTACATGTAATCTTAGGAGACAGCTGGGCCAGAGAACTCCTCTCCCTTTCTGCCCTGCCCACCCCTCCCTCTCACAGAGGAGTCCTTGGCCGGCCTGATTTGACACCAGAATCCCAGAGTTGATGGGGCTGGGCTGTCAGAGAGGCCTGAAGGCAAATGGACCATCCAAACCATTTCCTCAGGCACAAGCTGTGAAATGTGGCCTACTGCTGTGCTTGATTTGAGCCCCTCTTTTTTTTTTTTTTAAAGAATATGAATTAGTTGCTAAAGTATAAAAGGTGAGAGACTTTAGCTGGGCACTGTGGCACATGCTTGTGATCCCAGCACTTGGGGGAGGGGTGAGGCAGGAGGGTTACAAGTTTGAGCATCATTCAGGCAACATAGCAAGACTCCTGTCTCAAACTAGTGTGCAAGGGCTCTAGGTTCAAACCTCAGTATGGGAGAGATAAAGGAGAGAGAGAGAGAGGGAGAGGGAGAGAGAGAGAGAGAGGGAGAGGGAGGAGGAGAGGGAGGGAGAGAAGAAGAGGGAGAGGAAGAGGGAGAGGGAGAGGGAGAAGGAAGAGATATGAATGTTTAGATTTCTGGTTTCTTAAAAATTCTGTGGACCCCAGACCCTCCTTTTGTGGGGCTGTGCATGACAGATTGGGGCTGAGTGGCGGCTGCTTTTTGTCATGTTCTTCACACCCTGCCCATCAACTATTCCCGCCACCAGAGTGGCCTCTGTGAGCAGCTGAGATTCTGCTCTTTAATGTGAGAGAATGAAGATGCAGATCCCTGCTTTTCCTAACCCTGCGGTCTGTATGGGAGACATGGGTATTGGTAGACAGGCAGGCAGCCTGACCCAAATTTCCAGAAAAGCAAAGTCTAACCTCTAAGAATGACGGGCATGGGAAAGGTCAAAAGGTTCCAGGTGCACTGAACAAACAAAACAAATTCTCTTCTATGGAGATCTGCTTCTGACAGGGGCAAGGCTCCTTGCTGTGGGCCCCGAGGCACTTAGAGTCTGAAAGAAAGGCCAGGGTATGCACGGGCACTTGCCTGGGCACAGGACACAGGACACAGCTGAGCATTTCTGCCCATCCTGAGGGGGCAGGAAGGGAATGGTCACAGTTGGCCTTTCTGGAGGGGCAGATCTTGTACATTGATGAACAGTCCAGAGACGAAGGAAAGGTGTGGAGCTCTGTTCTCCTTCACAGTTGGGGTGAGAGAGCGGCAGACTTCAGCCAGAGAGGGGCGGGGAGAAGGGGCTCCAGGTAACGCTCCTGGGGAGGCAGGGGCTTCTCAAGCCCAAGGGTGTCCAGATGTGTCTAGATGACAGCAGTGGGCTACAAGGTCCCTGTAGGTTTTTAAAGTGGAAGTTTATGTGCCATGCCTTGGCCCACCCCCAAAGCCCTACTGCTTAAGCTTCCTCATAGAGCTTATTTCTTTGCCCAGGACGAGAGGAGCTTTCGCAACTCGTGACCTCCAGGCAAGGAGCTACCAGCTGGATGGGAGATCCCACTCCCTCCTAAAGAGCCTCTCCCACACCCCTAATCTTGTCCCTCACCCCTAAATTTGGTCTCATGCTCTTGAAATAAATCTCCGCTGCCCCACATGCTGGTCTCTGCTCCCTTTTATTTTTTCTGTCTCTACTGCTGGCCCCAGGGGTTGGGAGGAGCGGTCGCGGCCCCACAGCTTTGGGTGACATGCTGGAGGGCTGGGGTGGATTGGCAGCTGAAAAGGTGGGAGGCTGGGGACACTTTGCCACAGTTCTGTGGTGCCCAGGTGGGGTGGGGCCGGGAGCGAAGACAGCCCAGTGTGCTGGGTGGGCAGGCTGGCCAGTGGCTCAGAGATCTAGCCCCTCTCCCTGTATCTAAAATAGCTTCTAGTGTCCTGAGAGATTCCTGGCTCCCCTCAGCACCCCCGGCCCTCCAACCATAGTCACAGTGAGATTCTAAAGGCTGAGAAACAGCAGGAGTCTGGGCTCAGGTGAACAGGGTGGGCTCCTCGCTAACCTGCTTTTCATCCACAGGGCCAGCTCCTGTCCCCTGACACCCGGGCCCTCCTCTACTTCCGGAGACTCTGGGAGGTAGGAGAATTTCCGCTTTTCAAAGAATTGGCGACCCTGGTTATCATGCCCCTCTGCACACCTCCCCCGTGGCAGCTGCCCTCGGCATGAGCTGACCGGCCACGAAATCACCCTTTTCATTTTTGAGGCGGGTCAGCTTACTCGTCTTTTTGTTTTGTTTGTATGTGTTTGTGATGAATGACAATTACATTCATCTCAGGGTTACCTCAGTTCTGGCATCATTGCTGCATCAAACCCACACACCCTCGGCCTCTCATTGCTTATCTCCACGGAACCTCCAAATCCCACTGCGCTCTCAGGCCTTCCCCACAGCGGCTGCAGAAACCCTCACACAGCAGGTGGCCACTTCCCACCCTGAGCTCGGTTCCCCTGTCACTCTTTGCTTGTCTCTCCAGGATTTCAAACGAAAAACTCCTTTCTTCAACTGGAAAGAAATCACTGAGGTAAGGGGTGAGGTGCAGAACTCGTCCCCTTGGTTGAGGAAACAGAGCTGGGGACTTGGGTCAGTCCATCACCAGGTGACTTGTGAGGCTGCCGTCCTGGCTTCTTGTCCTCACCCACTCTCCACCATCCTGCTGCTTTATGCAGAATGGAACGAGAGTGGGCTGGACAGAGAAGCTGTGAGGCACGGAGGAGAGTACAGGTGGGAGGGCCTCTCTCCAATAACAGCCCAGGGCTCCAGCCTTGGGCTCCACAGGCCCAGAATCATGAAGCAGAAAACCGTCTCTGCTCTGCTGCTGCCCCTGCTGGGCCTGGCTTGGCTAGGCGGGACCCACAGCTGGGTGGTTACACGGGGTGCTCAGGTGGAGTGGGACTAGGAGGGGGGCAAAGACAGGGCTCTGGGTCTGGGATCAACTTACAGGTGCTGGAAAAGGGGCACTGTGGAGGGAAGCTGAGGGAAGAGGACAGATTATTGGGGGAGGGGAGTCAGGCAAGTGGGGATCTGAATACCTGGCTCTTGGGAAGGATGAGAAAGACCCCGGGTCCTGCAGAAAACCACACCACTACCCTCTGGGAAGCAGAACCTTTGGGCACTGCCTGGGCCAGGCTTGGGCAGCTGGGCAGGTGGAGAGTCAAAGCCTTCTCCTACTGTCATCATGCACACGTGTAGGACCTGTGTGGCTGTGTTTGTTTGATTTTTCAAGAAAAGCTAGAAATCTGATTTTTAACTGGTTGGCAACTATTTTAATATTTTTTCAAAAGTCAAAGCAAAAAAAACTGTCTGACGGCTGATGGACAGGCAGTTTGTGACCTCAGGGTCAGGGCTAAGAGTGGGGTTAAGGCCCAATGTCTGGTGTAGACAAGGCAGAGTGAAGTCAGCAAGGACTTGACTCCGGCGCTGTGAGAGGGAAGGTATGAATGGCAGGGTCCTAGCAGGAAAGTGATGATGTCAGGAACGGAACTTCTCTCCCAGGGCTTAGAGCTGCGCGCGGCCGTGTGGGCAGGAGAGTACCCTCCTTCCTCTGCTTCCTCCTACGTGTCCTTTCCTTCCCTCCTCTAGCTGGGCGCTAACACCCACCCTAATGCCTGTCCTTGAAAGGACCCAAGAGAGTAGCAACTATGTGCAAGGGCTTAAGGGCTTGTGAGGAGCAGCAGGTTTGGTGTGGGCAGAGGCAGGCTGGGCTGTGAGGGTTCTACCCATTGGTCATTCTGTTTCGTCTCTGGCGAGGGCGCCAATGCCCCGGGTGCGCGGGTTGGGCTGCTGTTGCTCAGTGTACTTCTTCACCACCACTCCCACCGACTGTGGAAATCTGCGTCCTACATCTATCTGGGCCATCAGTCCCCTCTAGGCCGCTGTGCCTACCCTGGACCGTCAGAAGGGTGGGTGGGTGAGATGCGGGTGCTTTAAGAGGTGGGCAGAGCTCAGGCAGCAGAATGCTGGCATTCCAGCTGGCAAGGCCTGCAGGGCCCTGGAGATGCCAACCGTGGCTCCTTTTTCCCTCTCAGGATGTAGATATGCCATCGATGCAGAAGAGGGCGGACGTTGCCAATCAGGTGGGTTTCCTTGCTCTCAGACTCTCCTGGAGGGTCCCGGGACCCTCTCAGCCCTGGGTGTGACCAATCTGAAATTCTCTTTTACTGCCCGTCTGGGACTTTTCGTAGCCTGACACCGGCAAGTGGTGGCAGGTGTGACTCCCAAGCAGTCTCTCCCGCACTGATGCCTGATCTAGACTCCCCTGTCCCCGCGGTCTCCTGTCTTACCTCCCGAGTCTCCTCTGAGAGATGCGAGAAGTGCCAGGGAAGGAGGAACCAGGCTCTCTGGGCTTAAACAGTTAATAACGGTGATGGGTGGGCTCCTGTGGCCGGGAAAATCTTCCAAATCTGATTTGGAAGAGGGGAAGGCAGGGGCTTTCATGTCCAGTGGGGAAAGGGAGGCGGGGTGGGGTGTTCATTCCAGAGCCACATGCCTTCATCCCTTTTCCTCCTCTCCCACCCCCACAGAACTACTATAACAACCAGCAGGCGCATCCCACTGTGCCCAGTGGGCAGCACTCAATGAGGAGCACCCCTAAGGTGAGGCTTGCACTGCCTACTCCCACGGACCAGGCTGGTAGAGGAGACCGAGGGAGGGAGGTGTTCCCTGCAGGGCCTCCCTGCTCACTCTGAAAGCCAGGCTGCAGCCTCCCTTTGGAGGGAGACTTGTGCCCTCTGAGCAGCCTGCAGAGGGGGTGGGGATGGACAGTCCTCCAAGCCACACTCTCAGTGAGCAGCCTCAGAGCAACAGAGACAACCAGGGAGCAAGAGCCTCCCAGAGAGGAGCACGGTTCTGGCAAATCACATCCCACCATCCACAGGCAGCTGGTCTTTTCTCTGCTGATCCTTTTGGGGAGTGAGCCGGGGAAAGGAAAGCAGACCAGCCCTCCGGGGAAAGCTAGCCTGGGAGCTCTTGGTGGGTAGGAAACAGAATGCTTTATGCCTCAAAGGAAATAAAAGGAAACAACACCCCAGACATTTGTTTTATGCAAAGAAGGCCACAGTTATAATGGCAGGAAATGAGTATGCTGGGTACTAATTAGGCTACGCAGCACAGCTAGCCCAAGGATTTCCCACCCTCAGAACAAGAAAGCGCCCCCCCTCTAGAAGAGAAACTTTCTGTGCAGAGATGGGGACGGAAGTGCCGAGGGAAAGGAGGTACACAGGCCATTAGCCCTGCCTGGTGCTGCTCCCTTGGCCACTGTCTGTGGCCAGTTTCTACCCACCCAGCAGGCAGAGGGGCACCTCAGCTCTTTCCACTCCCTGTGGACATGGTATGCTCAGGGGCCATATTAGATGTCATCCTGGATACGTCCTCAGAAAAAAACCCATAGACTGAAAGTCCACAGTGAGACTGAAGGGCCTTGGTGATAATCCTCGCTCATGCCTGTCCCAGACATGGGACCCTTCCTGAACCCCAAGATCAAGTCGGGGCACGGAAAGGTCACCACAGCTGCACATCACCTCCTCTAACCTTTTCTCCACAGGGAGTAACCACTGCTTCATCCTCGGTAAGTAGGGGAATGAGAAAACCTGGCTCAAAACAGAAGAGGCCTGAGGCCAGAGTGGGTGGAGGGGACAGTGACATCACCTCAGCCCTTCTCCTGTCCTCCAGGCTTCCCGGCCACAACCTGGTTTGCTGCACTGGCTGAAGTTTTGGTAGGTGAGTGTCAGAGAGAGAGTGACAGGAGACCACAGGCCAGAGCTGAAGCAGAGTCGCCTCACGAGCAAGGGTGGGGCCTTGGCATTTCCTCAGACCGCGGTCAGCAGCGCCACAGAGCGAGGTTTCCTTTAGGCGGATGCTGGCTGTGGGGATGAAGGAGCAGATCCCCCTGTGGGTGTGGAGGAAGAGTCCCAGGCAAATGATCCAGCACATCTGGAGCAGCCTGAGTGCTGGGCCGGGGCAGGAATAAACAGAGGGAGCCACGTGGGCACACAAGAAGGGGATGGTGTGCTGGGGGAAGGACAGGAACAGGACAGGAACTGTCCCTGGGAACTGTAGAGAGCAGAATCTTTGGGGGTAGAGGATGAAGTGCGTGCGGCTCCAGAGGCAAAGCAGTTAGAGATTAATGTGATGGAACCATAAAATTCATTTTAGGTACGGGCAGAAGTGAGGGGAACTGAAGGTGGGCCAGACAACAGCAGACGAACTGCTGGAGCCTGGAAATGGGCTGAAAGGACATCCAGTTGCAGTTGATTTAGGAGAGGTCGCACGCTATCATTTAATCTTCTCATTTTTTTCTAGACAATTATTTTCAGCCATTATTGAAACCTCCTGACCACCAGTCAGCCTTCAAAGAGCCCAGACTCACCTTCCCCAGCCTTCCCAGCTGTGCCCCCCTCCCGGGTGCGGACAGCCACATGTGCCGGGGTGGGGGCCTGGTTCATCCGCTTCTTGCTTCTTCCCACTCCGCTGTGGTGTCCTGCTGATGACCAGCTTCACCAGAATAAGCAGCCATTGTCCTCACCTACTCTATTTTGTGACCTGACGTTTTTCCAGAAAAAGAAAAAACACAGCGTATTTTTTGAGTTTCTCTGTGGAAATAAAACATGAATCCTGGTTCCTAAAGGCCGTTACAAATTGTATTAACACTGGACTGATGGCCTAGGTCAGGGGGGATGGAAGAATGATTTAGGGGCAGATACTCTGTCTTCCTCCTGAGAATGGTACCAAGCATGTGTGGTAGGCAGAGAGAAATAAGACCTAGATTTTAGTCCTGACCTGACAAGAAGCAGCTAGCTAATTTCACCATGCCTCAGTTTCTCTGTCTATAAAAAACCTCCAGTTTGCCCAACCTATCTGGATCCCACGCATATTTCATGTGAAGTAGTCCTGGGTGTTTTAGAGGCCTCAGATGTCAGTAGTACAACTGTTCATATCAGGAGACCGGAGTACAGAAGTTGTTCATGGGGAGACCAGTCCTGGTGCGGCAGGGACAGGACGGGATGGAGGAGTGAGGGCTGGTGGAGAATATGCCTGGGGATGCAAATATACTGGTGCTCATCAGGTTTTTGTTGCTCTGACAAAATACCTGAGAAAAAATGGCTTAAAAAAGAAGAGGGTTTATTTTGCCTTATGGTTGCAGAGGTTCTAGTTCATGGTCACCTGGCCCTGTTGCTTCTGGGCCTGTGGTGGGGCAGTACATCATGGCTAGGAGCATGCGGCGAGGCAGAGCAGCCCACCTCATGTCCCCCCAGGAGACAAGATACACCCTTCAAAAGCAATTAGCCCTCACCTCTTCTTAGCCCATTCCGTTATGAACACACCAGTAAGGTCAGTGCCCTTGTGATTCAACTGCCTCTCTAGGCTGCAGCTTTGAACGCTGCTGCACCGGGGGTGAAGTCCTCAATACGTGGGTTTGGCGGGGGACACTTCGTATTTAAACTATAACAGCATTCAAGTGTGGATGAAGGGGAGCAGTTGGGTTGATGTGTCCAGGACTTTTGGGGAAGGGATGGGTCAAAGCCATTTATCTTATATACAGCTAATCTGAGTTTCCAGGACAGAGGGAAGGATGCAGAAAAGTACTTCACTAGTGAACTTGTGCAAGAGGCAGAGGTTCTGCGCACGTGCTGAGCTCCAGGTTATCACCAGCTGAGGCGCCCTTGGCCAGGGGCCGAGGGTCTGCAGTTAGAGTCTCTGAGTCCCACCCAGCTGGTACACTGCCCTGCTGTGCTCCCCTTGATATTCCTGCAGGGGAGTAGGAAGTAAAAGGAGGGCAGGAGCACCCTCCAGTCTAAGTGACTCCCTCTCCAATTGCAAGGTCCTGGAAGGCATGACCCCTGTCTTCCTTGGCTATTGCCCCAAACCCAGTAGCACAGAGGACCTCTAATAGGTTAATAAAAGAAACCTAGCCCCAACTGATCCACCCCCCCCGCCCGCACCAACCCTGCCACCTCACTGGAATTGTGGCCGCAGGGTGGCACTCATCCCGTTCCACTCTGTAGGGAGAGCCTCGCAGTACCTCCTAACAGCCACAGGGAGGAGCGCGCGGAGCAGGCCAGGGAGGACACTGCGCCCTCACTAGGGATGATAGGCAGTTCTGGAGGTGAGTGAGGTGTGCGAAACGGGAACTGAGGTCTCCGCAAGCCAGTCTCTGAGAGGCTGAGGGGGAAGCAGAGGTAGCCAAGGTCGTTTTGGACTCTTGGGGTGTTCTTGGACCAAAAGGCTGGAAGCAGTTCTTCCAAGTTTGAAGTAACAGTTGAAGCAGACTAAGGTTCTCTGGCATAGGGGACCCTCCAATAAAGGGAAGTCGCCTCTTCTGGGGGCCGCTACAGTAGCCTCCTAAAGTCCCACAGTCATTCCCTCATGAATGTCAGGAAAGAACTTTCCACACGCTTCCACAGCTGCTCACCAAGGCTGTGTCATTTGCCTCTGGCCTCCCTCGCCAGTCAGTGAGTACGTGGTAGGGAAGCCCTGCAGGGGGCCCCGACTATTGCTCCTTACCTGTCCCCGGATCCAAGATCCTCAGAAGGTCACTGCTTCTGCTGCTTTGGTGCCTCAATTCTTTCTAAAATGTTAATTCTTCATTCTTTCTTTTCTCTTTTTCCTCCCTCAACCTTCTCCTCCTCTTTCTTCTCTCTCTTCTTTGTGGTACTAGGGAGAGACCCCAGGGATGCTTTACTGCTGAGCTCAGTAAAGCATCTTAAAAAAAATTCCTTGAATTTTTTTCTTTTTTAACTTTAAGAAACAGCCTTGCTAACTTGCCCAGTTAGACTCAGAACTTGTGATCCTCCTGCCTCCACCTCCTAAGTAGCTGGGATCACAGACATGCACCACCACGCCCGAGTTCCTTGTTTTCTTTTCCAGTTACCAGTTCAAATGTCCCTCCCCTGGCCCATCTTTACCAAGGATCACTGTGCTATCACCCTGCTTTCCTCACAGCACCTGCCATTGTCTGAAGTTATCTCGGATAACACGGATATTGTGGATAGTCTCATTTATTTTTTATTTATCTATCTGTATTATGGTCACAGATGGGGATCTGCTTCCTCCACTGTGACATAGGTTTCATAGAGCAAGTACCTGGTCTGCCTTGTATTCTCAGCACCAAGAGCCCAAGTGGGTGCTGGGTAAATATAAATTAGCAAACCGGAGGAGGGATTGTAATTGAGTGGGTGCAACCCAGGAAGTCTTCCTGGGAGACGGTTAAGCAAATGACACACAGGGTGGGTGGCAGAGGAAGAAATCAGACCTGCTGGGCAATTTGGCTGCTTTCTGGGGTATGTTATTATTAACACTGGCAGAGGGAAGAAGAAAACATGGGATAAGCCAGGCTTGAGTTCTGCCTCCTAACACCCCATCCCCTCTCCTAATATCCCAGCCTTAATGGCCTTTTTTTTTTTTTCAATTTTTATTTTTTTTATTAGTACATGTTTGCAGTACACGACCGTTGCGTCCCTCATGGGGAGTTGGAACATGTACATGACCCATCTGATGAGATCGGGTGCATTCAGGGTAGTATGGCCATAGACAACATGGCACATCTTAATTCTTTTTCATCACCATCTCCTCTTTTCGTCTCTTGGTCCTCTTTCATTCTGCAAAAGGTCTATTTCCTGTTATCTATCTTGCATTTTGTTCTTTATATATACCCCGGGTTTCTCATCTAAGAGAAACCATGCAGTTTAACAGTATGGTCTGTGGTGGATTAACTAATGGTCAACGTGGAACAACCAGTTGAACTGAATCAGCATGGAAGGCCCACCTGAGGATTGTTGCCAACAGCGTAAAAGGAGAATTGGAGGGGAAGATAGTGTGCTGTTGATCCACCTGGAGAAGGTTGTCATGTTGGCTTGGCTGATATAAACTCGGCTATTCTCATCAGAGGAGGAGGAGCTTGGGTCATCACTGTTGCTCAGGATGGCTGAGGTTCTCTTCAGGGGAGCTTTGGTCCTTACATTGAGTGTTGCTTCCTGGCTCCAGTGCAGATCCTTCAGCCTGCTGGTGCAGAATTTCTAGCCTCCACCACTGACCTTTGGGCCTACCCAGCGCAGATCCATGAAGCAGACCTGCATGAGACATTGTTGTGGGTTCTAGGCCTCCAGATGGACTTGTGGGGGCCATTGCCACAGGCTCTGGGTCTTCAACTGGACTCATACAGGACATTGCCTTGGGACCCAGGCCCTCATCTGAATTCTTTGAATTTTTAGTGTGTGGAAAGATCTCCTGCACTCTTTTGCATCTGATTCTTTGGGCAAATATTATAAAATAACCCTATAAATTATGTGTCCTGTATTAAATCCATTCCCTTGTAAACCCTGACTACAACAATGTCTCAAAATGCATCCATTTTCTATAAATGACTCAGGTCTATCCTTCTTTATGGCATAGTGGTGCTCCATTGTACATAAATACCACACTTCCTTTGTCCATTCATCTGTTGCTAGATGTACAAGGCTACTTCCAAAGTTTTGCTATTGTGAATTGTGCTACTGCAACCATGGGTATTCATGCATCACTGTAATATGGTTTTAACTCTTTTGGGAAGCTATCCAGAAGGTGAATAGCTGGGTCAAATAGAATTTCTAGTTTTAGTTTTTTGAGGAATCACCATACTGACTTCCATAATGGTTGTACTAGTTTATGTTCCACCAACAACGTAGAAGGGTTTCTTTCTGCCCCCCCACAACTTCTCTGGCATTTGTTGTTATTTGATTTCTTGGAGACAGCCATTGTTTCTGGAGTAAGATGTTTTCATTTGCATTACTTTAATGGCCAGAGGTGTTGAACATTTTTTCATGTATTTATCGACCATTTGTACCTCTTTATTTCATTTTCCCATCTTTGATTGAGTCTTCTACTGGAGGGGGTCCACTTTTTTTTTTGAGTTCTTTATTTATTCTAGATGCTAGTCCTCTGTGCAAGGAATACCAGACAAAAATTTTTCCATTCTATAGGTCGTCTCTTCAGTCTGTTGGCTATTTCTTTTGCTATGCAGAAGCTTTTCAATTTTTTTTTCAATTTTATTTTAAAGACAAAAGAATGGAGACATATGAACCAGAAAAGCCATAAACAATACAGAAAATACAAAGTTATACAGAATATAGTAGGGAATTAGAACTGGATGTTGTATTACATAGTTATCTTCACATTAGTTAACACAAAAACATTAAAGGAAATACCAAATTATAGAGAAGATAGTAGGAAATTTGCACTGG